>CAHIKZ030000025.1:2292500-2465000 GCA_903632075.3 Acanthosepion pharaonis
GTTTCTTTGTTTCTAGGGTCTTTCAGTTACTCCTATGTATATTTTTCTTCATTAGCTGATGATTTTACCATAGCTTAGTATATTACATTGTTTTGTAAACAATTATCATTTAAGGGACATTCGTTCTTTTTTCTGCAGCTACACATGGGTTTAATTTGTTTGTGTGGTTTCTTGATAGTTTTCCTGTTGTGCTTTTTTTATTATATGTGCCATGTTCTTGGTGCAACTGTAGCTGATTTTTGCTGTGTTTTTTTTTTTTTTTTTTTTAATATTTTTGGGGAGAGTGCTTGATTTGGGGAAGTATTTGTATAAAAGTTTGATGAATATTTTTCCTACATTTGTTTTTATGTTTTTGTTGTATAGTGGGTTGGACAATATGACTGTAATTTATTATAACAAAAATATAATATTTTGCTCTACTATGTATTGAGCAGGTTTTTTAAAAATAAATGTTATAAACTGTGGATTTTTACCCCATCTGTTCTTTCCCTCATTTGGAGATATATTTGCCACAAAATAAAATCCTTACACTTGCCTTGATAAATCCTTCAAAGGACGAAACATGTTGGCTAAGATAAGTTTTACTTTTGTCTTTATTCATTACCACTTACACTTTATCATGAGCTCAAATGATATTGCAGAGTTCTATCTTTTCATCTAATATATAAAGTTTGTGTGTCTGCTTTTAGATCCTGAAAAGGAATTCAATATATATTAAGTTGGTTCACTTCCTATGTGCATGCATTAATATGTGAAATCAGATAAATGCATTTTTTTTTTTTAATTTTTAATCTACCAACATATGTCTTATATCTTACCCAATTTAGTGATTCTTGCTTAAATTTCTGATGAAGCTTTTTTTTCTTCTTTTTTTTTTTTCCTTCTTTTTTAAAGAAATGTAGTGTGGTCCCAAACTTCTTGTGTGCGTACGTATACATACATACAAATTTCATTAAAGACAACTGACAAAGTACTGCAATTAAGTTTTTTTTTTTATTTAATTTCCCTTGTATTTGTATAATTTTTTTTTGTTTTCTGGACATAAACTATGTAAATATTATCCGAATGTTGTTTATGTCTGAGCACTTACATTGTTAAAAATAAAAATCATCTGATAATGTCTAAAAAAAAATAGTTGTTCTGTTGAGTGGTTACTCAGATATAAAGAACATTTAGACAATTTTTTTATATACTTCATGCCCAGAAAAAAAAAAAAATTAATTAAATAAAGAAACTTAATTGCTGTACCTTATCAGTTGGCCCTAATGATGATGCGTGTGTGTGTGTTTCATTAATTGAACTTTTCACAACCTATCATATAAGAGAGAATATATAGGAAGATACATTTGTAGTCATTACTAACTATCCCAAATGTTTTTGTATATTAGAACAGGTCTTAATATTCATCAAAGATGCAACATATTGAAATTTCGCCAAAATATTCATATTTCCCTAAATGTTTACCAAGGTGGCCTCAAATTGGAATGACGAAAAGATTTTGACAATCTAAGTTTTTATCATTGCCAATGTGAGGCTACCTTGGTAAACATTTAAGGAAATTTATACAGAAATATGCGAATCAGTTGTGGATGAATTTCAAATAATACTATTACTTCAGTTTTAATCCTGCAGTTTATCTTTACTGAAAATAGTTTTGTTTTCATGTCTATCAATGATTCCAAAGATTTTAAAGCCACAAAATAGTTTCCTAAGAAGAAAGAAAAACTAAACTATGAATGTTGCTTTTTCTAAAGAAATAATGGATTGTTTTTAATTTATTAATCTGACATTTTATCACTTTAAATGGAGCTTCTACTTAAATATGAGTATCCACTAAATATAACTTTTAATGTGATAAAATGTTGCTCTTTGTAAAGATTTTTAATGACAGAGTTGGAAATGAACCTCATTTCAATATCTTTATGATCCTAGCAATTTTGAGTCTTTCTTGTATTAAACAAGTCATCTTTTTTGTGCTTATCACTTGAGACATTTCTTTTTATACAGGGTACAGCAGAAATACTGCCCCACATAATGGTAAGAGGCATTAGCTAAGTGAAGACACAGTTGACACTAATGTCAAAGCCATTGTGGGAGGTATTTCTGTCACACTATGTACTAGAAAAACACCATAATTTTATTCTGTATAAATTTTTGACTTATTTCTTTCATCTTAATTTCAGTTGCTTTTTATTGCAACTATCAGACCGTGTCATCCTATAGTTTTGATTGGGAATAAAAAAAAAAAAAAAAAGATGCTACAGATGAGATTGAAACTTTTCTTTCTTATTCAGGGCAACTGTTTTATCAGTCAGGCAATGAAAGCAACCAATTACCAAAGCCAAAATCTAGTTTTTTATCATTATTTATTTCTCATCCATGCTGTATACTGGCAACCAAAAAACAGTGGTCTGCAAGATGCAATAAAACAGAAATATTGTCTTGTGGGAGGATTTCAGGTTTGGTTTATGAATTATGAGTTCAATCTCTGTGCCAAGTAATACAGGATAAGTAATAACAGAACAGTTCCCTTGTAGATTAAATAAAGGGTTAATTTAAAAACTCCTTGAAGGTTACCTGGATTTAGAGACACCTGAAGAAGGTCAGAAAGCACAATGGCTGAAATGTGATGATAATAACAAAGCTGAGGATATCAATTCAACTAAATTATGCAAATGAAACAAATAGAATTACTATTTAAAAATGAAGGATTTTTTTTTCATCTAATAATAAATTCAAGTTATTACTTTAGATGATAAAGGGTTGGTCCTTGTATCATGATAGACAAAGTAGCTCAATGCATTTAAGATCAAACTTTGTTGTCAGCTTTATCTTGTATCCAAGAATTTAATTTCTTCTTTTATAATTGCTTTCCTTTATGATGATGGCATTAATGACTGAGTGGGCTAATTCTTGCATGGAGGAGCCGATGGCATAGTATTGTTGGTAGAGGATGAGATCAATTTATTCTGAGCCTTTCTCTTTTGTTGTTTGACGTTGTCTTTTTCTCTTCTGGTGGCTTTGAAGTTTTTGGTTCTAATGGTCATGGAACATCAACAGTTGGTATGATCTTGTGCTTGTGTTTCAAACAATTTAGGCTAAAGTCCAGTGTCTTTCAGTGTTGTTTTGAGTTGGTCCTTGTATTTTTGAAGAGGGTAACCCCATGGTCTTTTCCTTGAAGCGAGCTTGCTGCATAAGACTTAATGTGGAAACTTTGACTCTTTCATTCTTGCTACATGTCCTGATCAGGATAGACAAACTAGCTTAATGCATTTAAGATATTGTCTTAAGATGTTTTATTAATTTTTGCTTTGTCTTTGAACACTTTCTATTAAGAATTAAAGATGTACATGGAGTTTTACACCACTGACAATTTTTTGGTTTTTTCAACATTATTAAAATGTTTGAGTCAGGAACATTTTCAGTGATTTCTTACCTAAATTAAGAATTAATGGGTAGATTGTTTTCAGTACCTAACCAAAAGCATCTTCATTGAATTAATCTTTATTTCACAATCAGAAATCCTACACATCACTGAACCAGATTTGTATTACAAATTATTACCCATAAAATCTGTTTTATATTTAATGTATGAAATGTATATCAATGTAGCAACTATTATGGGACAGAAATAGTATTAGACAAGCTTTCTTCTTCTTCTTCTACTTCTTGAACAAATATAAAGCAATAATCTTGCAATTGCTCATGTAAACAGGAAAAGCCTCTGGCTTTTTTTTATTTTTTTTATTCCTCTCAGTATTTGAAGGTCCTTTTATGATAAAAACTGGTTTCATTTTTCTTAGATGCTTCTTGCAAGAACAGAATCATTAATCTCCAGCTGTTATATGTAAACCTCACAGAAAGAAAATGACCCTGAAATGTCCTAATAATATATGTATAAAAGATGTACACAGTAAGTAAAATTTGGTAATTTATTAGCATTACTATGTTAAAATAGTCAGTTGGTGTTCTTAAGGACATGAGTCATTAATTTTTATTTTATAGTTTTAAATTCTGGTCTATAAAAGTATTCTTCTGTTTAAGCCTTTCACTATTTGGGCAAATACTGATGAAGACATAATTAGTTGGGTAATTTAATAATTATAATTTATTTGCAGGATATGTGGAATTTCTACAGTGTATTTTTGCAATTTAAGGAAACAATGTAAAGACAGAATTTAAAATAATTGCTTATAAATTTAGATAATCTTGAAAAATCTTTTGAGGATAGATTGATGAATGTACAAACTATTCATTCAAAGGTGTGATGGAATTTCTCAATCTATAAAACAATTTTTTTGTTGTATAATAGTATGTGTTGTTGCTGACACAGGTTTGAAACTAGATCACCAGTGTTACTCACTGACGATTCTATTAAGTAAATCATTTGGTCATCATACTATTTGGCGATTACTACTTGAGCCAGTATTACTAGTGTAAATATTATTGGAAGGCGTTATTACTCGTACCTGCGTCTATGAAGTCTCGGCTACAACGAGCATTTTTGGAAACAATAACAAGCTTTTGCTTGACATAGCAAATGTGATAAGCGAAGCCATCCAACATCACAAAACTTTTCAAACATAAAATGTGAAGAGATAAGGATGAAAAATAAAAGCTGAAATTAGTGATAAATTAAGGGATGAAATATTGAATTGATTCATTTGATTGAATAAATTATTTTTTTTCCAAAGTTGAGTTTCTTTAGTTTCTGACTGAATTTCTTGGCTGAGAATTTTTATCATCATCATCATTTACACAATAGCTGTGTGGATTAAAGCATTAGTTTGGGAATTTGGTGATACAGTAATTGTGAGTTCAATCTCAGCACTTGGTGATGTACTTAAACTCAGTAGAAACAGGGCAAGAAATAACTGAGCTGTGCTAAAATAAGACCTAGACATCCTTAGACATGGGTAATGGAACGAGAGCATTTTACCCCTGAATAGACTGCATGTAAATAATAGTTTCTTTTAGATATTGATGTAATGGAATAACCTATCCCCCCCATGAGTGACTACACTATAGGTAGTAACTGCCTATAAGTTTCTGTAAGTCAACGGACTACAGAAACGAGCTAGGATCTGTTACTCAGCTCTTAGCTGTTGTCAAACTCTCTGCCTTTGGGCAGAGAGGAACCTGGACGAGGCTATGCCAAAGAGCAGGGTCTCATACAGGGAGGTAGACAGACCTGAACCCGTTTATGCGGAATTTTTGGTTGAGCCTACAGACTCGGATTACTCCACATTAAACTTTGCCTTGTGCCACATCCTATCTCGTGGGGAGGTCAGTAAATATTACTAGCTGGGATCTGTTGAGTACAATTCAGACTTACGCGAAAACTACCAACCTTCCAACAGTAGCATTCACTACTGGATTGACTTGCGACGACCTTGCGCATTAACTGTTAACTTTATTCTTATTGTATTGGTTTTTTTACAATAAACCTTTACTTATTTTATCCACCTTGTTTTTCAAGTATATATTCCTATTAGCACGGAATATAACAGACATGAAAGTGAAAAATATTAATTCTTCTTTATTTATTTTATATATATTGTGGATGTAATCGGTAAATTGTTGCCATTTTCTACTGCACAGAATAGTAGTCAGTTGCGCACTGTTCGTGAAAAAAAGAGCACCTTGATGCAATTTTTTCTTACAGAAATTTGGAAACTGCATGCTGCATTGCTTGGCATTCACATTGGAAGCTCCAATATAAACATTTCAGAGTGTTTGTATGTCAAGCTGAAGACAGTGAAGAGGATTTGGAAAAAGTTGGATGAGTCTAATGGTGATTATGAAAGTATGTCAGCTTGGAAAACTCACCATGATTGTTCTGATAAAAAAAAGGACTCCCAAATCAGTTTGTGAGGGCCTCAGTCTCAACATGGAGGCCTACATCAAGTGCCTTCAGGAGGTAGTGCTGCCCTATGTCTGGCAACAGGACTTTGCACCATGCCACACAAGCAGGAACACCCAATCATGGCTGTCAGACAATTTCTGTGACCACTTTACACCCTTACATCTGGCCACATAACTCCCCAGACTGCACCCCCACCCCCCGATTATTATGTGTGGGGTGCAGTTGAATGAGAGACCAAGAAAACTCCCTGTAACACCAAAAATGAACTGACGGTAGGGATTATGACAGCATTTACCAACTTAAACAAGGAGACCCTCCAGAAAAGTTGCAGGAGATTCTGAAGTTGTCTGGAGGCCGTGGTTGAAGCCAATGGTGATTTTAGCCAATGAATTTACTCTTTAGTATTTCAAGATATTTTTGTGTAATTTTGGTAAACTTAAATGCCAGTGTTATTTTCATTTTTGCATAATTTAGATGACAATTTATCCATCGCACCCTAGTAATTTTTTTTTTTTCTTCTTTCCCTTCTAATCACTGTTCTGCCAACCATTGACACAAGCTTTAGGTAGGTTATTTGCTGCTTCCCTCTGACCTTCAGTATGTCCTGTGAGTGTCAAATTTCCCAAGCCCACTTTCCTTATTATCTGCCCTTGAAATTTAAATTCTCTTTCTGATGTTTAAGTGTCCATTTTATTTCCATTTTCTCTAAAACTTCATTGATATTCACATGTTCAGTCCATGGTATTCTCAGCATCCTTCTGTAGAACCACATTTCTTTTGCTTCAAGTCTCTTCTTTATCTGTGAGGAGATTGTTTGGTGATTTTACATCACTACTGAAGTTATTCTTTGCTTACAAGCTATAAATATATTTTGTGAATACTTATGTGCCAGAATCAATTATAGAATCAGAAAAACAGCTTCTTTCCTGTACAAAATAACATTGTTCTTTATATACAATCTGATTTTGTTCAGAGTTTCATTTCTTTTTACATTTGTTTTCTCCTTGTTTCTTTGCTAACACCATGAAAATGTATCATGTAACCTTTAAAGACCTAATTTTGTAGCTAATTTGACTACCGTAAATGTATATATAGTTTGGTCAACAGCATAACCAGGGCCAGTAGTATATATGCTAATTTTATATCTTGTGTATGATGTGAGCCCCCCCCTTAAAATTAGATCATCAAAAGTCAATAATATGCGAGTATGTATGGTATTTAGATCTTCCAGTATTTCACCAATATTGTATATTTCATTTATCATTTCAATAACGTTATCAGTCCAAAAGTCATCCAATGTGGTCAATATCTCTATGACTGCAATGACGCTGTTAAAAAAATTATCAACAATTTAATTATGGATGAAATGTAAAAAAAAAAAAGAAAAGAAATTGTACAACAGGTAATTCGTTCTATTTCTTTCTTGGTAAGATTAAGACACTGAGAGACGTATGTATGTCCTAAGAGGTACATGAGTGCTAATGTCTTTGCAGTAATTGACTAGGACTTGGGTGGGAATCTTTGAGAGCATCTTCTTTGTGAGGTCCATGCTTCTGGGTAACTAGGCTCTCTGATTCTTTTTTTCTGTCTGCGCTCATATTTTTCACTTATATAGCCTTCTTGGCCCAAAATGAACATGATTAATTAGCTTCTTCAACAAAGTCCCCCCTGTTAGAAAAACCAGATGGCCAACCATAAAAGTGGTTTTCGATTTGGATTTTGTAGTTTCCAAAATTACATTGAAATTAACGTAAAAATGACAAATATGTTTCTAAATAAACAAACCCTAGACTGACTGAAAACCTGTGAACTCTTGGTAAACCCATTAGTCATGCCATACCAACTTCTATGAGGTTATGGAGTTGGGCTGAGGGTGTCACTTCTCCTGAATCTTAATTTAATTTGAATACAAACTCTTCCAAGGCCCACCTTATAAGTATTTTATGGGTTTAAATTAATATTTTTAAACTGGACTTATTTTTTTTATCAGACTCTCATCCGATTAACCACTCCTTCATATTTTTCTCTTAATATTTCTACTCCTCTGCTCTGAATTATCAAGTCTCTCAATATGACTCGTATGATTCAATCAGGGCCAATGTTTTGTTACATTAGCATTCCAAGTTAATTTGTCTCCTTTATTGAAGAGTTCTATCTGTTCATTCTTCTATTGCAGTCTCTTATTCTTTTTCCATAATGATCATTACATCTTTGGATTTTGCCACTTTGATGTGGTCTAATGGCTAGCAAGCTTGTCTCGTTAGATCAATTTATGAATCTCACTAGGTGCCTCATACTTTCAGTTTTGTGCCACATCTAAGTTATGCTTAGTAAATTGCCTGGGTATTTTGACATGGTGCAGTGGTTAGCAAACCTGTTTCACTAGATCAATTACAACTGAATAGTGAATTTGATGTAAGCTAAGCTTAGAAAATCACCATTACATCTTTAGATTTTGTACATCCTTGTAAAGAGCAAGTTTCCTGCTATTTTCTTGGTCCTTTTGTACATGACTGCCATATCTATATCCTTCAGGATTTTCATTTCTCTGCATTTCCTACTTAGCCATTCTTCCTTAATCTGCTTGCACTTATCTCTGATAGTTTTCTTTTACCTCATATACTCTCTCTGGCAATTCTTAGAATTGTCTGCTTTCACTTGTCATCTACTCTGCTTTTTTTTTTTACGTCTTATCTTTCTTCCTTGAGGATAACTTCAGCTATTGTCACCAGTGTTTCCAATCAAGAGTTTCATTTTGAATCTTCAATATATTCCAGTTTTGTACATCTTAACAACTGTGATTGCATATGGAGTTTATATTGTTTTGGGTTTCTTTAATCTTTGCAATCTGACCCACAGCTTCCATACAACTGGAAAGTCAAAATAAATATAGATCATCTATGCTGTTTTACTCTTTTGTTTTGTTTTAATAATGCTAAAATTAAAAAAAAAAAAAAAAAAAAAAATCTGGCCCAAAATTTTGGGTCACCTTATAGACTTAATTAAATCTCAGAAGATATAAAATTTACTAATCATTAATTCCAAGCTTGGATGTTGAAATTATTTAACCCATTAGTGCATGGAGTCCAATTTTTTTAGAGAATGAGTTATCTAAAATCTGCAGCCCTAAGATTATTAGCCAGCAAGATAGATTAGGTAAAAAGAGCTAATATTTTCAGGAAAGTTTAAGCTGTAACAGGTGAATTTAATTATTATTATTGAATATATGATAAAAAAAACCCCTTCAGGAAGAGGAAATCCCTCTGGCTTGAAGTGAGTGAGGAAATTAGTTTTGAAAAAAGGCATGCAACCATCAATCTTTAGGCAATTCTTCAAAATCCAGATGCTGGTCCCTAAAGTTTGGCCTATAGTATATTTTCTCTCAGAATTGAACAAGAATGTTAAAATTCCAAATGTCAGGAATGTTGTTCAGACTTGCTTGATTAGGGAAACATTTCTTAGACTGAATCTTTCATGACTTAGTCTAAGAAATCCTGTATCAATGATCAGAGATAGCCAATGGTCCTAGATTAATAATTGATTATATGATGCCAGGGTTGCTGGAGAGAGAGAGAGAGAGAAAAGAAAATTACAGATGTCTTAAAGTATAGTAAAATGATTATCCTCAATTCTTAATAACTTTAAACCCTGGTCATCTTGTAAGGATCTCTGGACCAGTACACTTCTCATTTTATATATATATATATATATATATATATATATATATAACACCCAATTTACAAAAAATAGAATTCATCTATAAAATATTATTTTGTGTCCTCAATTGTTCAAATAAATATTTTACTGTAATATTAATGGTAATATAAGCCATTTCCTTACAAGGAAACATTTGGCATTCATTGACTGAGCAGCCAGTACTGTTTAAAGTTGAAATTTACAAAATATTTCTCTTAAAACAATTTTTTAGTAAAACAGGTTTTCCAAGTCTATTGTCTGTTATCACTCTTTCCATTATTGATGATGGCTTACTTCTTAAACTTTTATTCGAAATAGTGTGGAATGCCAATATAATCATGTCATTATTTTCTCTTTGAGTTCCATGTACTATTCATTGTAGTTGTTGCTGCTGTTAGTTATCCTCAAGTGATGTGGTTTGTTATTTGGTACAGTTCTTTGTTTGTGATTCTGTCATGTCAATCCACAAGGTTCAAAAAAAGGATGATCTTTGTTAAGGCTCACATGCTTCACTGGCTCAAAGCCATTTTTCACAATTGATCTTAGAAAGCAATTGTATACAGCTGACAGTTTAGATATTTCTGAATGGGTGTGGTGCCATACATGACATTCACAAGAAAGTCTTGATCTGATGAGGCTATTTAAGGATATATCTCAAATTTTCAGGTTGATGTTTTGGTTTTATAGTAATTTGTGGTGATCACCTGTGCAAGGGGTAGCTTTGCCCATTTGATGTTTAAATTCTTTTTCTCCTATACTTAATTTGTTATAACTGATCCATATGCCCAGGTATATGAAGTGTTTAGTATTTATTAATTCTATATCCAGAACTTTTATGAAGGCTTCAGAATAGGTGCCATCACCACTTTCATTACATTTCCAGATCATAGTTTCTGTTTAGGAAATTTATCTTTAGTCATATTTCTTGGAACACTTGGTAGAGAATGCTGATTTTTTTTTTTTTTTTTTGTTCAAGATCATTCTTATACTAACTATGAATACCTATGTCATCAGCATAGTCCCCACCCACAATCAGTACATTGGCCTTGGGAGGGGGTGCAGAAAGTGGAATAGAAGCATTTACCTTTTCAAAATAGCATCTTTTAGCTTCACCAAGTTAGTACAACATTTTAAACTAGTTACTTCTAAAATATAAAACAATGTCTAGTGTTAAACCACTTTTTCACTTATGATAGTAAGGATCCTAAAAAGACTAGTCAGCACCAAGAGAAAGGGAAATAAAAGGAAGAGAAGAACAGAGTAAAGAAGAGAATAAAGAAATGCTGCTTAGACATTTAATGTGTAAATTACCTATAATCATGATAAAGTAGCTCTCTCTCTCTTTTTTTTTTTTCTCCTTCCAATCAGTTTGAATTATTTATTTTCTATAAAATCTTACCACGTCAACTACAATTTAAATAGCCTACATGTTTCCGTACTGAGGAACTCATTATTTTAAAATCTCATCTAAGCAATATACTAAATTCCATTTAGATGTTTTTTTTTTTCTTTTTTCATTCAAGACAGAAAATGTCATCTGATACCAACTCAGCATTTCAGATTTTTTTTTTCTTTCTAGCAAGCAAATTATAAAATCATTTGGTATTGATTTTATTTTGGCTGTAATGGTTCCTTGTTGGTAGTAAAAAATATTGTTACAAAATCAAACCTCGTTAATATAAATGAATATGGAATTATTGTAACAGTCAGCAATTTGAAGTAAACTGTAGGTTTAAGATTTTGAATTTTTAAAAATAGATTTATTGTCTTCATGTAGGAAGTGTTAATGATTTCAGACATGCTTTACAAATGAATGCAATAATGAATAATAAGTTTTGACTGATAAAAGCATTGGACATTTAAAGCCTTTTTGCCATAGTCTGAATTATAATTTGATGTTTAACAGCTGGAATGTTTTATATTAGTTCTGTACTTATAAATCTTAACACAGCCACTGAGAGTAGAAATGTAGTTTGGTAGCAGGCTTTAATTCATAAATGCTTCATTAAAAATAATAAAGACCTTTTTTTTTCTTTTTTGTTATGTGTATACAAATAAAAAAATATGTTTGGGTCAAATGAGCCTAGATATTGTTCAAATAATTGTGATTGAGTCCTTTCAACCATACTGCTGGTCATATCCAAGATTCGGTCGATATGTTGTCTTTCCCATATTCAAAAAGAAATATTCAATTAATCAAATGCCTTGATCTATTCCCGGTCTTCCTCTTTTCCTATATCACTCTTGCTCACATTCTCCGTAACCCCTTGCGTGCTAGTGGAACTCCCGCCTTGCTTGGGGTGAAAAGTTAAAAAAGTACATATATCTAGGCGCCTAACTTAAGCAGAAAGTTACAAATTATTCAAAAATAAATCCTTCACTGACTAAATGTATCACTTTATAGAAAAAAAAAACCCACATTCTCTGAATTTTGCTGCTGTAATTATACCGAATACCGGAACAGATACAAAATAACTTTTATCTTATTAATCAAATTTCTTTTATTGCCAAATGTTATTCTATAAACAATTTAATAACACCAAACATTCATAAACCAAATATTTTCTATATTATTAATGAAACTTCATAATATAAACAATAAACTGTTAAATGTAGCCATTTCTTCTATTCCAATAGCTTCATGTCTTGCACTTCCTGTATGTTGAACTCCCTTCCTCTTACTTGCTTCCTTGATAGCTATAATCTTCAATAAATCAAATACCTTGATCTATTCATTGTCCTTCTCTTCATCCTTTCCTCTATCACTCTTGCTCCCACTCACTGTAACTCTTTATATGCTAGTAGAACTCCCAACTTGTTTGGGGTGAAATGCTTAAAAACCTAAACTATAAATGAAATGTAAAAGCATTATTTGACAGTAGATATCTCTAACTGAACTTGATAAATATACATGATTAACAATTCATCTTAATCTTGTTCTCACTAACAATCAATGTCATTTCCAAATTCTTTTGTCAATTGGTGAATTGCATTTCCTATGAGCAAACAAACATCATATTTGTACATCGGACATACAAACACCAATTTATCTTGTAGGTTAACCTACCTCATCAGAGCAATCTGTATATATCTACTGGGAATAGGATCTTCACTAACATAAGCAAATACAAATGACATTGAGAAAAAAAAAAAACAAAAGAAAACCAAACAACTCAAAGCATAAAATAAATAAAAAAAAAGAAAGAAAATTTAAAAACTAAACAACAATCTCGTTGAATGTTAGATATACAGTTTGAAAATTCATACAACTGATAATGAAAAGCATTGCTTGTGATGTTAGCACTGACTGTTATGTTCCCTGCTAAGATTTTACAGTATTTCAATTTGTGGAAAAAAAATGACATGTCTACATAAGTGGGGATCTTGAAAATGACTAGAAAGAGGTTTGAAAGTGCTTGATCACAAACATTCAGACAATAACACTTTCTTGTATGGTCTTAATTAGTCTTTGTTAATGAAAAGTGTTGATGGACACAAGTTATTTTAAATTCTTTAATGTAAATTTAAAATATTTCAGTGTTTTCTCAAAATTAATGATTCCGAAAATCGAATTAATAAATGTTTTTATTGAATTGAAATAAAAACTAAATTTAAAGATAATACCTATGTCCCCAAATAGTCTAATATTGATTAAGTGTTGCTAATCTAATCAAAAGAAAAATCAGCAAATGGACAGCAATTGCAAAACTAAGTAGAAAAGGTTTTACTTTTCTGTATTTTCATAGGCAGTTTTAGATTGGTTTTCAAAAACTAACAGAAGAGAATGGCTGATCCATCATCAGCTATTCCGTTTGATTCATTTTTGAATATAAAATAATTATTTGGACTGTATGCTCATTTTCAAATCTACCTTGAAGTTTAATAGTCATTTTTAAAGTCTGTTCATTGAGTCCAATAATTCAATAATCAAACCATCTGTCAATTTGAATCATGTTATCACCAGATTTTTTTTCTATCATGGTATATTATTTCATGAATTTTATTTCTTACTCATTTCACTGAAATTGCAAGTCTGTAAAAAAATATATATATATATATATATATATATATGATATGATTTTTATATATCAAGAACAATATTGTGGGAAAAGTTTTTGTGTGACACGTTTTGTCTTTTAGGACTGCATCGAACTAAATTTGTTATGTAGACATGCACACAAATGAGAGAAGCTGGGAATTAAATTTTATATATATATAAATAAAATCTAGCCAATTTAATTTAGATGCTTTTCCTTTTTGTTTCCATCACTTTTGTTATTAGACACACTGTGATAATAGAAGATCAGCCATGAATGGTGAAATGTAAGAGCTAGGGTGCAAATTTACTGTTGATGATCTTGCAAGCAAGGCATTTTCTAAGCCTTTTTTCTCCTTTGATTAGAGTAGCATTTTTTTATATCAAAATTGTGGTCATTCTTGTTACAGTGGGCAACCAACACAGTTGATGTGTTGTTTTGCAAAATGTCCCTTTTGTGTTCATATAATCTTTCATTAAGATTCCTTGAGGTTTCTCCTATGTATTCTTTGTGACAATTATTACAGGCAATGGAGTTTTAGCTTTTTTTTTTTTGTTTTGTTTTGTTTTTTTTGTTTTAGATGTAGTAGAAACAAATTTTTTTCCAATTGTAGATGTGATAAAGTTACTTGGTAGGACAAAATATTTTTTTGATTCATTATATTTATCAGGCGGGGCTGTTTTTCTATTTTTTTGTGAGCCTTTTGTTTTGCACTGAGTATAAAGAAAGTGTTTTCAATATGTAAATATTAAGGGCTGCGAATTCTGAGTGCTCTTAAGTAGAATCTGATGATTACACCAGATTTTTATTTCCCTACGCAAATTAGCACTCCCTTCTACAATTGTATCAGAGATTGTAATTAAGCATTTATCAGAAACAGTTTGCTAATGACATTTAAAATAATTTTTATATTATCAGTCACAACAGTAACTGTATGAAAACTGAAACTATATATTTACGATCTTAAGTTATCAATGTGAACATGGTTGTAACGTTCCAATAAGGAAAACTATATATAATTTCTTTACTTGTGTGTGTGACATAATTCCTAACATTTTAATAAATTCACAAATGCTTTTTGTTGTTTAAGAAACAAATAAAATGTGCTGATGTTTATAAAAAAACAAAAAAAAATTCATTTTATTATTTGAGCAATTTTCTTACAAACTAAGATAGACACATTTGGTTAAGTGAAAACAGATTGATAATGATTTATAATAACCATTTGCAGAAAGTCAATCCACCATGTTGTTCGGTTCATTTACTTAATCAGTAAGTGAAATAGTTGCTCATCATGAGCTATGTTTTGGTCAATTAAACTAACATTTTAGGAAAAGTTTCCATTGCTATTAGGAATCTAAATATATTTTATGATTTTAGATTCCTTTAAACAAACAAACATGGAATCCGATCTTTCATATTTCACTACATTCCTAAATTCTTCTCAATTTTATTAAAAGTTGTAAGTAAATTAACTGAGGAGCTTATTTCAGGACCCCCCCCCCCATGTAAAATTTAAAAAAAAAAACTGCTGCTACATTTAGAAGGAAATGCAATCTTTTGTTAAATAACCATGACTGTAAACAAGTAAATTCTTTTGAAGTTAACAAATGAAACGATTGTACCAAAACAAAATCTGAGACACAATTGACCCAATGACACCCCCACTACCGCAAAAAAAGAAATTAAACACACCAAAAAAAAATCAATGGAAGGATTTTGATCAAATGGAAAAATAACAGCAATGAAAAATTTCAAGAAATTATTCAACCCCAAGTCTTTATTACTTGTAACAAAAATGAATATACATCACACAGAGAGAGAGAGAGAGAGAGAGACTTTGTTCAAAGTCAATACGGCACACAGAATAAAGTGTGTACCACCTTCCCAGTTTCTATCAGTTCTGTAAATCTGAAAGTAGCAGAATCAGGGAGCACATATTTCAATAGTAAAATCTATCAATTAGGCATTTCTTTCCAAAAAAAAAAAATATTTAGATTTCCTTTAACAAGTTTGATTAAAGCTCATATGCCAAGTTTAAAAAGTAATTGGGAATTCAAAAAAACAAAAACAAATGTTTTTACCTGTTCCATGAAATGTGAAATCAGTACAAATTTTTTTATTTTTTTTTAACTCCTTTCCTACTCAGGTCAATTTAATTTGGAAGTAACAGTGTCAATTTAGAATGAGAAATTCTGTAGCTCATTAAATAAAGAGTCAATGTGTTTAAGAATGAATAATTCCCTACAATAGCAGATTAAATATTCATATATTTAAAACACAACAAAAAAAAATAGATTTACAAGAGTTGATTATTATTAAAAGGAACATATTCTTATTTTTACAAACTCTAATGGACGGATTCTGTGTCTGGACGGAAAAGAAAAATTCCCAAAGTGAACATAATGTTAAATGTAGGAGAATATGGTGAGAAATTAATTATTGCGTTTGAAGATTTTACTGAGCAGGAAAGTCATGAGATGTGAAAGATCTGTACTTAAGGGGCAGGTAGCAGGTATATATCTTTTTAAGACATCACTATTCAGAAAAATCATCCACAAACTTACAATTCTGCAAATATGAAAACTCGCATAATTATCATACACACACACATTATATATATATTATTATTATTATTATAGCATCTGCCAGTCTAGGGAGACCCTGGATCTGCATGTGAAGAGTTATGCCCTCTTTAGGGCACAGGCCTGAGCAGGTTTTTTATATTTTTTTTTAATGAGACATTGATGCTGTCCGAGGGAAAGGCAGATGCCAATACAGCTTGGCACCAATGTTGCCACAAGGAAATTGCCCTTGACTGTCTTAGGGATTTCAGATCTGGATCTGAATTCAGAGTTTTTTTATTTTTTTATTTTCTAGACCAATTGCCTCCCAGCGCTATAGAACACAGTCTGTCCTGCTATTTACCAATAGCTTTTGAGAAGACTCAAGGGCATTAGAGAAAATGTAAAACTAATACTAGACTGACAAAACTAATAGAGGCCTTTTTTTATGAAGAGGGAATTGTTCCTATATTATATATATAAGGGCACATCTGCCAATGTTTCAAATGAATTTTGATAACTGAGCAAAATCTGTCTCCTTTCCAAGTTTGTTTTGTTTATAGTTTTCAATGTAGCATCAAATAATGTGTCAGTTTCCATCTGGTGGGAAGTATTAAGTTTTCTCTATTATGTATTTGAAAAGAGATTTCTATTTCTTTTATACTTTAATAATCTTTGCATTGGAGATGAAATTGTTGTAGTCACTAAATATGAATAAGGACTCTATATATATATATATATATATATATATACACACACACACACACACAGAGAATGCACTGCTCAAATATAATCTGATTTGTGAATAGGATTCATTAGTTTGAACAGGATAGTATTAGTTAAAAAAAGACTGTGGATGGGGGCTATTATTCTTAACCAACAAAAACTAACTTTTATGACTGATGTTATGCAAAAAGCACTCAAGAAGCTCAAATACACTTTTAAATTTAACAGAAAGAATCTTTCCTTTACTTAATTCTCAATTATGGATTGACTGCACATTAAAAATGAAATTGTAGTCTTCACATTTTATAAAGTGAATTGTAAATATTCAACTTCTGCAAGATATTTTTCCCCTCTTTCCGAACACAATAACAATGAAAATCTGGGCGAAATGGAAGAGGGAAGCAGATTGAAATTATAAAATTTTTACGAAAGTAGTACTTGAAGATCTTATCTGTGCTAATTTCTCGGTTGATATTGAAGAAGGAACTGAGCGATTCTCAATAACAATGGGTAAAGCAGGTTTCCTCTGATTGATGGGAGGAGTTAACTAAAGAGCAGAGGATTCAGCCACAGTTAAAGTGGACTTCTTATTTTGATCTAATTAATTGGTGTCACTTATTCAATACAACTAATAAAGCCTGTTCAGGCATTATTGCATTTGTTCAACACAGCCCACCCGTGGTTTATACTGAACTATGCTGAGGGGACCTTAGTTATAATTTCTGGGAAAGAGCACATAATCTGGCATGACCAACAGCCAGTAATGATGACGTGTGGCTTTGTGCTTGCACAAGCATCAATCTCTTCTGAATAGTTCTGTCTACCCAATTTCACTCACAAGGTTTGGGCCAACACATTGTATGGTTTTCAAGCATTTTCAACAGTGCCACCTGCTGAGATTGTCTCAACAGTCCTGAAAGCAACCAGCAGAACCTGGGGTTTCATCAGGGTCAGAAAGCAAACATTCTTATCCCTCTGCCATGCACCCATATTTATAAAAAAAATAATCCATTATTTCTTTAGATTATGAGCATTTGGGAAACTAAATGAGAAGACAGTTAATGAAGATTCTCCTCATAGCTGAGTTGGTTAAAGTTTCTTCTGCAAAGAGGGATGCAGGTTCAAATCTTGCCAGAGGCACATCTTTTTCTTTAATAAGATTTCTCAAATATTCAGGTCAGTAGATGAAATAAAATACTGTTTAAAATAAATGGAGTGTCTGCAAAAATATAGATATCCACTGAAAATAACATTTAAAGTTTTTATATATATATATATATATATATATATATATATACACAAACAATAATATAAGCAATAAGCTCAAAACATAAGATAAACTGAAGGCTCAATGCCAAAGTCAGCAGAGCTTAATATTTAATATATAATAAACTATATTTAATACAATAGTAATCAAAATCTGACATTAACAATTTTCAAGCATATATATATATATATATATATATATATATATAGCTTGGGTATGTAATGCAATGATTAACAAGCATACATCACTATATCAATTATGACTGAGTAGTGAGTTTGAGCCTCATTGGCTGCTTTAGACTTGTACCACATCTAAGCTTTGCTAAGTTAATCAGTGTGTGTGTGTGTATATATATATATATATATATATAAAAAACTTTGATAAATCCTTCCCACCTCATTAATCAATATAGTCATGGCTTTATAAATGATTTGATACTTGTGAGATATGAAAATGGACAAGTGTATGTGAGCATGCAACCTTTCTATATCAGAAAAGTAATAACAAAATGTAATAAAAGTTTCACATAAATTTTCATTCTAATCTCTATAAGAAATCTAATTGCTGACATCAACTTTTTCATTGTGCAAAACCAAATTCTAGTTAATTTTCTTAAAAAGCATAAAGTTTGCTTTGTTTCAATAAAAGATATTTTTGGAAATATATTATTTCTGGACTGTTTATTTTGTCACTGCATTGAGAAAACTAAGATTCGCCTTTGTTTTTTGCAGCTGCAAATAGAAACCTGTTTAAATGAAAAGATTTTATGGTATTGAAAAATAATCATTATTTAAGAGAGAGATGGCAGTTTCAGATGATGGAAACTAATAGATTTGGAGGTACACATTTAAATCTGTTTTTCATTTTTAAATATATCATTATAAACAGTATTTACGATTTAAGAGTGAAAGTAATTCTGCTTTTGATTTAGTTAAAGATGAGGAGATATTTGCAACTGTTAACGGCTGATTGGACGGATCTGAAAAAGAACAAAATTTGCACAATGTTAAATCATGGAAAAAAAAAAAAAAGAGGTGAAATTACATTAGATTAAATAGGATGCAAGAAAGATTCCAAAGAAACCAATAGACATTGTATGTCATTAAGGGAGAAATAAGGAACTTTTAGAAATGTATATTTTCAAATTATTGTAAGTTTTAAGTATGTGATTGATATTGCTTAATTTTGGAAATCAATCATAGTTAAAACAAGTTTATAGTGGAAATTTAATTTGTGTCTATAAATACATCAGCTAGGTTATTTATATATGTGTCCCCATTTTTTAAAGTTTCCAGAATTTACATAAAGACTGACCTGTGCAACAGTTTATCTGCTTCATCTGTGTCAGTTATTTTTTTTTTAGCTGGATATTTACAATATTGCTGTCCTGAAAGTGTGAATCTTAATTCATTGAGTTTGTACTCAGAATTGGTGCAAGTGATTTTTGCTATCAGTCTAGACTATGTCAAGAGATTTTCTATCTCACCCTCTAGGACACACCCCTATGGATGTCACAGAAACAAGTGTTTCCACCAAAAGATCTAATGCATCAAAATATAGAGTAATTTCTGACAATATCAAGACACCTTTTCTTTAAAAAAAAGAAAAAGAGATGAAGCTGAAATTGTCAGTTCATTCGATTGTAGACTAACCCAACAAATCTAAGAGAATGATCTTTGTACTTTCCACACATCAAGTGGAATATTGTCTAGGTCAGATGCTTTTTCTGTCTGTCAAAACATCTAATTCACTTAATATTAAACTGTACAGTTTAATATTAACTTTAATATTAAGTTTTCAACTTCATTTGAGGATTTGTCTTACCAAGTACATAAGCTTATCTATAACTTGCAGCTTTTTACCATAAACCTCAATAGGGGTTTCAGAATGTTGCATTTCTGATGACCATGTACAAAATCATTATCTATTCCCTTTCTACAATCATTGTCATTTGAACAGTAACCCTCAGTTTTCATGAGCCATTGTTAAACAAAGGGAATATTTATTTGTCTTTGGAGCTTATGTTTGGAATTTATTTTATGCATCATGCTTTAAACTAAATTTTACAATAACTTCCATAAATTAATATTATTTATGAATTTTTTTTTTTTTTACACCCTGGAAAAATGTTTCTCTATTGAAATTATACATGATTTTTGTATCCTAACTTGCCATTTATCTGATAAACTTAGCATTAATAAAAATAATTAAAAAAACTAAGACATGATATTTAAAGCTGATATGTAATTACATAAAATAAATCCCAAATCTTAGGTTACATTTGTCTTGAAAAGAAAGAATTGCAACAGCTGAAAGTGCTAAGAAATTGGACAACTTCAAGGGGAAGGTGATTGGAATTATTAAAACAAAAGAACTTTGATTGGTCTTCATCCAAATCTACATTAATGAAAAACTGCTGCCCAAATGCATTTCACACACACAATTTTATAACTTTTCTTTAGAACTGACCATCTCATGAAATAGACAGCTAAAGTGTCATACCATTTTTATTAAAATAAAAGTAGTAAATCTACCAGTTTCTGTAAACTTGTCACACTTATCCTCAATATATTTTATCAAATTAATAAACACAGGAAATTAAAATAATGTTGAAATAGAATTCTCCTAATACTGAGACTTGGAATAAAAGTTTTAATTATTGTGCAACATGGTAAGGCTGGAATAAAGATAAGTATCTTAGAATTTTACTTACACCTGACAGGTGATGGATATGTGTTGTTTAATGTTGGTATGAATGTTGATTCTGGATGATCATAGGGAGCTTTAAAAAAAAAAAAAAAAACATTTTAATTATCCATATTCATCCCTTTGTTGTAATTCATTCAGTAAATTTCATTGGTCATAACAGTAAAAGTATTTTATCAGTATAAATACATTGAGAAAGATTTAGGGGAGGGGAAGAAAAAAAAAAAGAAATTCGCATATGCATAAAATAAAACCTATTAATTCTTTTAAATTGTTCTACAAAAATCACAAATTGTCATCATTATTTAAAGCAGCCTCAACAAAAATAGCAGCAAAAACAAACAATTTAATTTTAATTTTGCTAATAAGAGCAAACAACAGTTTTATTAAATGATAAATTTCTGCTATAAAAGCTGAATAAAATAAAAGTGTCATTTGAAAACAGGAGCCAATTTAGAAATGACAATGTATTTTTTGATTTTCTAATCTGTACAATGCTTCAGTTACTTAAGGAATTCCTCAAAGAAATTTTACAGCAGCTACTGTAGATAGTTAATGTTGTCAAATGCTGATTTTTTTCTTCCCCAAAATAGAATTTTTGAAGGAACTCATGCCTCTTGAAAAACATTAAAGTGTTAAAAAAAAAACAAACTTCATTTGTATCAAAAATCATTCAAAATGTGAATATTTGAGTTGGGTGAAATGAGGTGTATAGGAATGCCTTGATTTTCTTATTCAAAAGATGGCAGAGTTGCTATTCAGTGAGTTGCAATAGGATTCGGCTGAATTCAGAGCCCCAATACAAAAACCATTAAGTTGCTGTCTGAATCCCAGTGCATTGATCAGTAGAGAATATTGTGCTATGACCTGAGAAATTAGTGTGTCTTTTTGAAGAATTCTAGCCAAAAACAAGAAGCCAAATGTCACATTCTCAAAAGTTCTAAAATTCTGAAACTATAAACTAACAAGAATTTGATAGCAAATGGTCTGTCCACAACAAATACCTTGCCTGTATTGAGACTAAAAGGACAGAAGGAAAAAGAGAAACCCGAAGTTAAAATCAACTGCTTAGGCCCCACCAAAAAACAAACAAACAAACAATGATTACAGAGTGGTCAACAACTACATTTTGTGTAATCCCCATTTCTGGTGAGAGAAGGAATTGGAAACTTCAGAAGACATTCTGAAGACAGAGAGAATATTCCTCAAATCTTTAAACACAATGTAAGCAAAGGAGAGTCTTTTGTCCCTTTATTGAAAGTATGCACTGATCCAAGGATTTCACCCATTTCAAGGGCATCAGAAATTCTTTTTTACATTCATTTCCATATTGATCTTTCAACTCCTTAAATCACCTCCTTATATTGCTGGTATATTTTATGCTAGCAGTGTGTCAGCATTATAAAATAGAAATTTAATAAAATATTCTGTAAATAATGAAATGAAAGTAGTTGGCAAATTTTGGGGATAAACTGTAAATAACACAGATGTAGTCAGCTTCTATTGGCAAAGCTTGAAATGAATGCACATCACAGGTAAATTGAATCCAAAGAATTCTTTTTAAAATACATCAATACTCACGTGCTTCAAGGTGTCTTTTAATACTTCTATGCATTTCATTCTTCCAGCGAGCAAACATCTCGCTATATTCTGTGTTTGTTGTTGAACTGCCAGAGACACCTTGAGGTTTGGGACCCAGATTCAAAGAACTGAAGTTTGCTGCTGTAGTTGAATGGAGAAAACTACTATTGAAATCTGGTGACGGCAAAGTAGTTCCAGGTTTTTCCCTAGAGAGGAAAAAAAAACAACAAGGTTAGGAATTCTACAGGCATTTAAACAAAAAAAATGATCACAGCTTGTATTAATAGCTGACAATTATGTCGTTTGTTTATATTTGTATTATAAAGTTTTTAAAAATAACTTAAAATAGAGCAGACTCTTGAATAGGTAAGAAAAGGAACATATAGGTGCACAGACATTGACTCATTGTTTGTGGTCAAAAGTTAAACTGATACTGTATAGAAGTTAATGATTTGGATAAATACAAATTGCTGAAAAGTTTAAACAGGAGAAATCAAATCAGGACATTGTTGAAATGTAATTTGGTCTTTCATAGAAGAAATAAAAACCAGATTCATTTGGGAAACATGAAAATGTAATACAAAGCCTAAAACAAAAACCCTGACAATCATTAAAGCTCTTTATTGGCCATGGCAT
Source organism: Acanthosepion pharaonis (assembly GCA_903632075.3). Taxonomy (NCBI): domain Eukaryota; kingdom Metazoa; phylum Mollusca; class Cephalopoda; order Sepiida; family Sepiidae; genus Acanthosepion; species Acanthosepion pharaonis. The sequence goes on from CAHIKZ030000025.1 coordinate 2,315,580, forward strand.
TCAAACTATGTAACATCACAATTACATCATGAAAAGTGTGTAGACTTTCCAACATTGCAATACATTATGAAGCAGGAAAATAACAAATATATTATTTGGGAGTTTCTTATTTCTAATCAGCAAGAAAATATTACCAGTTATACATGTGGTTGAGTAACTGGGTTTATAGCTTATACCCCCCAAATAAAAAAAAATAAAAAAGTTCATACATAAACACCCCCAAAAAACAAGGCTGCCCCCCTCCCCATTTGTTAATGCGGATAATCCATTATTATAACATAAAGCAAGTTCATTTATTAGTGTTAATGCATATCCTATTATAATGAAAGGCTGCATGATTGTTAAAGTTATACAGAGGGGAGGAGGTAAATGGCTTTACCCACTTCTCAAACACTGACTAAATGATGAGACATGAGAATTTTGAGAGTGATTCCTTTCTTGGTCAGACCAAGAACTTTTCATCACTCCGTTATAAAGACATATTGCATTTTATATAACAGAATAGATAAATAGTTCAAGTTGATTTCAAACAAAAACTGAGAGAGACTGTCTTGCTCGACCATCCAATCAAATTAAAAAAAAAAAAAAAAAAATCAAGAAGAGGAGGAGAGCAGTATATATTTCTCGAGTTTCAAATGAATTTCCCTTCAAGACGAGTAAATTTATCAAGCCATCTCTAGAGAGAAGAGAGTTTGGGGCTGTTTTGTATATATCTAGTTAATACTAAAAGGAAATCAGGTTTTTATTTTCTGGCTTTCCTCGGTTAATCAGTAAATCAATATCTGGGTTCAAGCAATTAGGCACTATTGTTAGTTGGATAAGAAAAACATTGTGTATTTGAATAAGGAGGAGGTACTTGTCAAAACATTTTGCAAATTTTCATCATTCTAAAACTAATTCCATTATTATTCACAAATTTACAATAATTAAATGATAAAGACACTTGAAATAGTAGGTGATACTTTTGTTTAGATGCACTTTTAGCCAGGAGCAAAGAATTCAGGTTTTATTTAGTAAATCTTTAATCATTTTGTGGTTCTATAAATGAATGAATCTGACAAACTAAACTATACAAGCCACAAAATGGAACAAGACATTTCATACCTCATTCAGACCAACAAAAAAAATATGTTTATTTATAGTCTAATCTATATGTGACTGAAAAGTTGTTTCTTTCACAAAGGATATGTGTGCTTACTTTAATGTTCCTTAAAGTGTATTTTTTCCTCTACTTTCTATAACAGGATAGACTGACCAAAGTGATTGCTCATTAGGTATATTTAGAGCATACAGTGCCATGCAAAAGTAAATGAACGCCCTAAGATGATATTTAAAATAATTGTCTCATTTTCTCCAGATAATCAACAAATCTTAAACTATACATTCATTAAGAAAAACATTTATTAATTCAATTACAATCACTTGGAAAGATTTGTATCTAGTTGGAATAAAAATATTAATCAAAAATTAAGATGTGCAAAAGTAAGCCACTCCTTACATTTACACTCCAGTCAAATCCATTACATTCATTTACGTGCTAATACCCTTGGGAAAGGTATGAATACTCTTCTTCCCCCCCCACCGCTATGGGTAAATAGCAGGACAGGCTGAGTTCTATAGCCTTGGATGGCAACTAGTCTACCGCAGAAAGAAATGGCAACCTACTGTGGGAAAAAAATCTGTTTCGTCAGTCATGTATCAGAAGATACATGATTGCCTAAGCATGTATCACACATGGCACAAAAAAAAAAAAAAAAAAATTTTTTTAAATTTTGTTTTACATGGTTGCCAATGCAAATAATTTTTTGTGCATGTGTAAAAATCAAAATGACACGAGTTCATTTTTTTTTTGTAAGCTGTGTATACAGCAGTCAAACAATATGAACTCAATGTGTATGCAAAAGTGTACAGTTAGAGACTAAATTTTTAAAAATATATATGCAAAGATCAAAAAACTTCCTGAAGCTTTAAAAAATCGTATAGTTGAAATCTATAATGATGAAGGCTACAAAAAGCTATCAAAATGATTTGATTTGGAGTGCACTTCTCCAACAAATGGAAGGCCTTTGGTATGATGGCATGACAATCAAGAAGTGGCTGTCAGTGAAAAATAAGAGCAAGTAGAAATCTAGTTCAGCAAGCCCAGGCAAATACTGCCATGATTTTGGCTGGGAACATCGGAGAACCCCCAATGTCAAAATCAATGTGTATACATCTACAGTGCAACAATATCTGAACAATGCCAATCTTCATGGCAGAATGCATACAAAAAGCCACTACTTACAAAATAGCACAAGCATGCTTGCCTCAGCTATGTCAAAGTTCATATTAATAAATTAGAAACATTTAGCAAAAGGTTTTATGGTTGGATGAAACCAAACAAGAGCTTTTTGGAAGGAACAATAGGTGATATATCTGGTGTGCTTCTAATATGGCTTTTGACGAGAAAAATTTGATAGCAACCATTAAACATGGGGGTGACAGCATTATGATTTGGGGGTATGTTTTGTGGCAGCTGGAAGAGGCAAAATAGTATGTATCAATGGCACAATGGACTCTGCAAGATACCAACCAATTTTAAATGAAAGTGTCTTGCCCTCACTTCAAAAGTTAGGTTTAAGTCAGGACTGGAACTTTCAACAGGACAATGATTTGAAGCATCAAAGCAAATCCACATAAGAATGAGTTTGTAAAAAACAATTTCAAGTCTTGGAATGACTTAGAGAAATTCCTGAAAATCTGTGATTCAAGTGAAAGAAGGCAATGCATGCAAGAAACCCAGGTAATATCAAGCAATTGTGGAAGTTTTACCAAGAAGAATGGTCAAAAATCAGCACTCATTCCTGCCAGAAACTTCTTAAAAATTAAAGAAAAAGACTGGTTGACCACAAAAGAAGCAGTCACCAAATATTAAATGTAAGCATTCAGTTATTTTTGCACATGTTAATTATTAATTAATATTTTTTATTTCAGTTTGATAATTTTTTTTTTAAAATGATGGTAATTGATTTAATAAATGTTTTTTCTTAATGAATGTTTAGTTTAATTAAGATTTGTTGATTATGTGGAAAAAAGAGACATTTTTTAAAAATATATCTTAGGGGTTCACTTACTTTTGCATGGCACTGTATTTGACAACTAAATTTGATCAAACAGGTTCTTTGGGGCACCTTGCTTTGGAGAAGTATCAGGGGATGGTGCTGAAAGTTCTTGACCACCACCTAAAATTGCTTATTTGTTCAGATTTAGGGAAGAGTGTTGAACCCAAATCTTTTCAGCACTCCTTTATAGGAAACAATTGATATTGTTTACTGGTTATATCAAACTTGTGATAAGCTTCACTTAGTAAATATGTAGACAAGAATTTTGCCAGTAAATGTCCAATTCTTGAGAGGATGAAGGCAACCAACAGATATAGCATGCTCTCCATACATTAAAGATGAAAATCTCAGAATTGAACCCAACTTTAAATCATGAAATAAAAGATAAGTACTAAATTATTATTCCAAGTATAAGTGATTATGTGTGTGTATATATATATATATATATATATATATAGACACACAGATGATGATGCCAAAATTTTGAGTTTTTTTTTTTTAGGGTAAAAGTAGTGAAGATAATGGAATGGCCACCATCAAGTCACAATCTGAATATGATTGAAAATCTATGGTCAATTGTGAAGATGAAATTATATGAAGATGGCAAACAATATGACAGCAAAGAAGACCTATGGGAAACAAAACTGTCATGTCAGAAATTGAATATGCTGATGTAAAAGATTTATCAAAATCAATGGATAATTGATTGCTGGCTGTTATTGAGAAAGGTCACTATATTAAGATGTATATGCTTCGAAGACTTATATATATTTGTTATGTTACAAATGTTGATGATTTTATTACCTTGTTATAGAAGTAAAAAATGATTTTCTGGTTTTGCATAAACACTTCAGACTGCAGTTTTATAAGAAATCCAATAACTTTAATAAAACATGTGAAACTACATAAAAATTTAACTCACACTTTGTTTTAATGTCTAAATTAATTGTTTAAAATTTGACAAAAATTTCTCAAAGCAAATTCAAGTTATTGAGGTTTATGTGATTTTAAATATATATTTAATTTTTGGTGTGTGAGTGAGAGAGAGGCTTTTTTTATTATTATTTATTCAACTAAAAATATTACCTGAAATACAAATGTTATGACCATTTAAAAAAAAAAAAAAAGAACAAAAGAAACTAGTTTACTTTAAAAAAATTTAGTTGGTAAGATGCATAATTTGTTGGATGTAATTGTTTGAATGCAAGGACAAAACTGTCCATTATGCTGTACATACTGACCACATTGGTTCAATATAAAATGGAGAAAATTTACTTTTTTTTTTTTAATTAAGCTTCTTGCATTATTTACTGGCATGTTTATTTTATACATTCCATTTATTGTAACTTGAAAGAAAAAGTTAAAACAGTTACTGGTATTTAAATTTTGGTGTAATCATTTACATTAAGAACTTCTTTTCAAATAATGCAAATGTAAACAAAAAAAAAAGAATATCAGAGAATAATCCCCAAAGTTATGAAAAAGAAAAATCCTCATTAATCAAAATAATGTAAAGAATATAGCTTATTAGTGAAAAAAAAATAGCAATTAGGCCAGCACAAATACAAATTCCACATTTTTTTCTTCTCATTACTTAATAATTTACTAATGTGGGCTAAATGTTCTTGCCCTACAACTGTTTTTCAGCTACTTTGCCTATTGCTTTCTTGCATTATAAGAATTTTGAATAGCAAAAATCTTTTTTTTCTGATAAGGTCATCAGCAAAGAACTGTAGCCACATTGATGCCTTTTTATTGATTCAAAAACTATGAAATAAACTGTAGGTTTCTAGTTTACAACTGGAACAAACCCATGATGATCAAGAGTCGATATCAGACTCGTGTCGATAATAATGAAATAAAGTTTTAGATACAATTCAGTTATGTCAGTATCAAAGTAAATAACAAGATCATCATCTGGAACTGAGAAATTTATATGATTCTCCCTTCATTCAGAGTCTAAAAAGTGTAGGGGGTGGAAAGGGGTACTATCATCAAATATCAATGGCTACTACTTCTACTAGTATTTATTTTAATAAAGCCAGAGAAAAACAATGCAATTGTCAATTGGGAAGAAAGTATATCAAGAAAATATTACTTACCTTAAAGTCAAATAAGTTTATATTTACAATCTTAGTAAAGTGAAAATCAAAAGTTTACACCTCTTTTTGTGTCACACACAAGGATCATTTATTCTTCAACATGAGATTAATTTTAAAGTTCATGAAATGAATCTTTCTTTGAGAGAATTTAGATTATTTGATCTTTTGTCAAATAATTTTTTTTTTGTTTCATTGTTAAAAGGTGTCATAGGGACACTTCAAGAATTAGAATTAATAGGGCAAAAGCAGTGAAAAAAATTGCAAGAAAAAAGTGTACTTAGTAATATGAGTCAACTGATATGATATACAAGTAGAAATGATTTCTTTGATTGAGTAATGTAACTTATGTTTCCAATTGACCAAACCATATTTTAAGTCATAAAAAAAAAAGACCAAAAAAAAACTGTCATAAATTGCTGGTTGGTAATTTTAAACAAGTTTTGTTTCTACAGAGGCAGTTAATTAATGTCTTATTTGCCTAACCAATTTTAAGTGAATTATGTATGTGAGTCTAGAGCAATAAAGTCATAATTCCTTGTATAATGTTCTTTTTAATTTTATTTTAAGCCTAATTGGAATTATTTTTCTTATGGATGAAGAAAACTATTTAACTCTTTCCAAACGGCCCAGATAAATCTGATCAACAATACACAATGTGGATATTTCATTGCATTTAGTTTCCATGGAAACAACCAAAACCAGATAATGAGGACAAATGCTTCTATCCTATTCCTTGGGCAGAATCCTATCAGAGGGTACAGAGGAATTCACAATTTACCTTACAACTGATTAAATTTAGAAATAAATTTAGTCTGTAAAGATGTAGCAAACATGTGTCAGTACAGACACAAAAGAGGCCCCAGATTGCATGCAGACATATCTGTCAAAACCAGTTACATCTGGGTTTTCACCATTAGCAATGGGAAAGCTTGGCATGTTCAAATATGAGCCTCTCTGCAATCAGTGTCTCCTGTCAATAAAAGTGATGGGAAAACCAGCAGTCAGCAGTGGGGAAAACTTAGTATCTTGTGAAGTTGGACCCATGGGCATTTTGTTCCTAAAGTTGCTGTGCCTCTGAGGAAGCATCATTTTGTTACCTCTCATCTCTTCTTTTCTCTGCCTATTATCTCTGTAGCAGCTGGGAGAGCTACTGTTTAGGTGCCCCCCCCAAACTTCAAAACACCCTTGCTATAGTTTACAAGAAAAGGTGTTAATAAGATAGATTTCCCTATTAAATAGTATCATAATAAAAGATGTATAAATTACTTGTATATCACAGCAATTACCTTTCAACAATAAAATAATGACTGTGTGTAGGTATTGGAGTTAAGTGTACAAATGAGGGTAATTCTGTCCAAAAAAAATGCTAAGTAACTTAATGTGACATTCAATTTACAAAAAAAAAGTTGGAAAACAAAACCTTCAAGTTTTACATTTGGTGCAAATATTATTCAAGTGAAATCTGGTTCAAATATTGTGAATTTGGTTATATTAAAAAAAATAGAGGCATATAGGTACCTCCACAAGATTGCTAAAAAAAGGGCATAGCATGATGAAAAAGATGCAAAACTTGACGAAAACAAAATTTTATCATCTAAATGTTTATGTTATTATTAAGAGGAAAGATCAAAGTATTTTGGGAGTATTTTTTTTTACATTTTTTTAATCATTCCTAGCATGTCCGAAATTTTCGTTAAAAATCTTGTTTTTTTTTTGAGTCAGCAAAATTGATCATTTTTTTCCATTTTATAACAAAAATGGAAATCTCATTTTGAAATTCTTTTAAATATCAATTATCATTTTTAAAAAACTTATTTTAAGAAAATCAGAAATTATAATGTTTATTTAAAATATTTTGAACCAAGCTTATCTTAGCTTCTGCGCCGAAAAGATGTCATTTGAAAACAAAACAAAGCAGGTCATAAACTTTCACGTCACTTGACAGGTGATGAATGACATATTGATGGATTCCGTGAGGCTAATTTGTTCTACGGAAGGAGAAAAGTGAAATAATTTACATTTAAATGAACAAATTATTTACCTCGTTATTTTTAAGGAAAACTTTCAGTGCTCTAATTTTTTTTTTTTGTAATTAGCTTTCACTTTTATGTTTACGATGTTTTATGGAAAATATATTATCAAGAAATTAAAATAAAACTTAAGAGTGAGATTAAATTTCATAAGAAAGGTATTAATTTATAGGTACCTTTCTTATGAAATTTTATCAGAAGTGTACATAAAATACTATAATTTTATGTACATTCATTACATTTTACTGTGTTATTTGTATTTCCATATTTTATTATTAATTTTGATATTTCATTCATGGAAAAATGTCATAACTGAGATTAATATAAAAATAAGATCATATAAATTTCATAAGATGATACTGATACTTATAGGTACCCTTCTCAGTTGAAATTGAAAAATCAAATTAACTTTTCTACACGTGTTTCGCAAAAGTAAAGACCTTAACAGCGGAGAACAATGCTTAACTCAAATAATGCAACTTAATTGTATTCTGGTTGGTCTTCCATACGTTATAATTACAGCCTGATTATAAACACAAAATTACATTTCTTAATTACTGCAGATCTTCTGATTAGTCAAAATGATACAATTTACAATGCGCTAAAAAAAAGATCTATCTCGTAAGGAGATTTAGGAAATCTGATGTGGCTTTTAACTAATTTTATAATATTTTTAAAAATTAAATGTAAAAATCTATTATAATTAAGAAATAACAAATAATTGTATTAAATAAAAAAATATTTCTGCCATGACTTTAATAATAATAAAAAAAAAGCATATTTATAATAATTTCAATCATCTGTGAATAGTTCCTGAAAGTTTCATTAACACTGACAATTATTTATATTTTTGCAAAATTGTCTATGCTATTTATTAGTGTTGCTGATACAAAGAGAAACAAGGTTTTTTTTAATCAAAATTTAGAATGTTCTAAAAAGAAAGAAAAAATTTTACAAAATAATTAAAAAAAACTTTGGTCTTTCCTCTTAATAACATAAGCATTTAGACAATAAAATTTTGTTTTCGCCAAGGCTGGCGTCTTTTACATCAAGCTATGCTCTTTTTTTAGCAATTTTGTGTAGGTACTGACATATACATAACCATTAAAAAATGATTGAAAATTAACGGTGATTAATTTTTCGAGACATTATTCCAAATTTGTCTTTAAGTAATATTTTTTGGGTTTTTATCAAAGATTGTATGGAACTGAATTTGAAATTCTCATGTGCACTTGTAAATTTCAATGATTATCAAATGTCAAGACAGAAATCTGTTGACAATGTCAAGATGGCCAAAAATGAAAACAAATTTAACAGAAGTTTCTTTTACTTTGTTCAGGTGTGACTAAAAAGTAATAATCAATCATTTGCAATGATTTAGGTGTGAAATATACAAATGGAAAGGAACAAAAGAAAGATTCACTTTGTTAAATGTGTCATCGTAGTAGAATAAAATTCAAATTTAGAAAAATGCTTAACAATAAAAACTATTAATGCACATATATGTAAATAAAAAGAAGAAAATGATTTTTTTTTTTTAATTAAAAACACAGAAAATAAATACATATAAAGTTTGATCTGATAATTTATTAATCAGAGAGATTTGATTACTTAATCATTATTTTTAAGTGAATACTCGTATTTGAGTAGACACTCCATCTTATTTATTAAACAGTATATTTATTTTCATCTACCAGCCTGAATGTTCAAGAAATCTTATTTTTCTATTAGATTTCTTGAAACATTCAGGCCAGTAGACGAAAATAAATAAATAAATAAATATACTGTTTCAAAAATAAAATGGAGTGTCTACTCAAATACAGGTATTCACTAAAAATAATGTTTAAGTAATAACATCTGTGTGTGTTCTTTTTCTAGCTATTTCTTATAATACGGAAAAGTCTATTTATCAAGAACAACTTTTTTTTTTGGACATCAAAGAATATATTTTTCACAATACAGAAAGACTTCATTAATAATTCTATAAAAGAAACATTTCAGTAATCAATAAACACAAACATTTTTAAATTTTAATTTGAGCTTTTTTTCCCCCCCCTTTCAAGAATTGTTGACTTTATGGATAATTGGTTTATTTTTAGAATTCTTAAATACTTTTGGCTATATTGCTTATTTTACTCTTGAAAATTGTTTTAGTCTAGTGAAAGTTTTGTGAATAAGTGAAACTTATGGATGTAGCAGGAACTGTAAAAGGAACAAAAAAACATGAACAAAAGGGAGATAACTATGTTTTTTAGCACTGATACAACTATATTAAAATCTGTGCATATACATTGATTGATCAACTGAAACTAGGATAAATTTCTGAAATTAAATATATTTCTATTATTTTTTCATGTGTTCACAGAAAGAGGAAAATAATTCATAATCTACCTAAAGAAGCTTGGGTAAATGAATAGCAGAGCAAGGTTTAGGAGAAATAACAAAAAGACAAAATTTATTAAGAACTACAAAGAACATGAAATTGACGAGAGCCATTATCGCCAATGACTTGAAGAGACATGGCACATAGAAGAAGAAGAATGATAAAATTTAATAAATATTGGCCATGAATACTTTTCCAAAGATTTTAATAAATAAGTATATGATTTACTTTTGACTTACCATAACTTAAAAGCAGTAGTGGCAGAATTGTTGGCTAAGGCAGGATCTGCTGCAGCCATTGATGTAGGAACATAGAACATGGGTTGGTTGCCTTGTGAATGCAGACTTCCTTTCATTTCCTTAAGGAATAACTCATGATGATATAAGTCACGAAAATGAACTGCTTCTTTGGTTTGCTGGTCTTTATGAGATAAAGCTGTTTCATAATTAAGTCTCAGTTGCAAAATCTCCTCCTAAAACAAGATGGAAATCAGATCAATGACAAAATTCAAACTGGACTCAGGGTTAAATCTATTATAAACAAGGAAAAAATATAAAAAAAAATTAGTAATGGAAAATAAAAAAGTGTAAGAAAATAAATATTATAATTATCTATGTTTGTCTATTATTTGTACTTATTTTTAAAGGAAGTCAGAATGTTTATGAAAAAATTGTTACATTGTGTTTGTAAAAATTCCTTTTTATAGAATTGGCAATTAAAGAACCAGAATTATTTGTCGAGGTGGAGTGTTTCTATGTGGTGTGGCCGGGGCCTGCTATCTTTGGTCAGGATCAATCCTGGTATCAGAGAACAAGCCATCAGCCCCACACTCGTCGGTCATTGGTGGCGTTTGACACTGCAGTTGGTCTTTAAGTTGACCTCTTCAACTATGACCTCTCTTACCCACATTGTGATTTTTTGATCTTAAGAGAGTCAAGCTGAATTATCACAGGGGTATCTCAACCAAGCTAAACCAAGGAGTTGAATACGCACAGGCCTGAATAAGTCACTAGATGATATTTATATAAAAAAAAAAAATATTTACAGTTCTTTTTTTTTTTCCAACCCGTTTCTAATATTTGGCGACAGAATGAAAATTTCGGCTAACTTCTCTAAGGGTGGCCAGACTTGACAACTGGATTTATCTTCAAGTACTGTTGATTGTACTTTCAAAGACAGCACAAGGATATTGTCAGAGTTTTTCTTCTTCAGCAGATTATTATTATCATTAGGTTGGCAAAACAGCGTAATGGCAAAAAAAATCTCTTAACTCCACATTCGTGCAGCTCGCTGCAACTCCAGGCCGCAACTTTAGCCCCCATGGACACTTGTATTTATGGGTGTCCCTTTCAATTGGTATAGTGCAGGTGCATAAGGGGGGTTTTATGCAAATCTCCTAAGATTCAACCAGTCTCCTTTCGTTTTCTGTTTCACACTTCCAATTTTGGAAGATTCCCCCCTCCTCCAAGAGGAGCCATTATATGACGTCAATCTTCCTGAACGTCACCTTCTTTCATTCTCTGTTTCACACTTCCAATTTTGGAAGATCCCCCCCTCCTCTGGGAAGAGCCATTATATGATGTCAGTCTTCCTGACATCTCCCTCAATTGCTCATTCTGTCTTCACAATTATAATTTTGTTTCTCAGAGAAATTTTGGTTAATAATTTTCCCAGTATGTAGACATTGACACCTTTCAACATTGACTTTGACCTATGGCCCCTGAACCTGCCAGTTGTGTCTTGCCGGATAGTGAAAATTGTATTTTGAATTTTTTTTTTCAGCAGAATTCGTACATTTGTTCTCAATATCCTGGGGAAAATGAATCCCTTTCTGATAAAAAAAAAAAAAACAAACCTTTTTCATCCATATGCCATGTTAAATATTGTTACATCAGATTCATTTTTTTTTTTTTTTAAGAAAATGTGTACTATTTTATTTATTATTTAATCAATAGTGTGGGCTTATGCCCTTGTAAATTTGAAGTTTCCTATATAAAGAGACTGGCCAGCAGATAAGTAGCAGAATGTAATCAAATTTCAAGGTCAAAGGTGGTTTCAAAGCAGAAGGGAGTGATAAGTCACACAAAGTGACAGAGCCAGCTGGCTGGAGAAGATTTCAAATAGGGGTCAAATCTTCAAACAAGAACCAAATATTTCAACCAATATGAACTGTCATAAAAATTTCATTCAGAAGACAAAATAAAGATTAAGACGGGAAATCAATTTTTGGCTGCCTCCTCAGCAGAATTTGCAAAAAGAAACAGAAACTTGTTAACAGAACCTTTCTATAAAAGAAAAACTAAAAAGTTGTTCTAATCTTGGTAGTTCAAAAGTACCTTTAACTCCCTTCTGATTGTTTTTTTTGGCCTTTCTATTATGTGGGTAAACCTCTTTTTTCCAAAAAGTATTTTCTGCCTCATTCAAAATTTGCATAACCTTTTCAATGTTTTTTTTATTTTTCAGAGATTGTTTTAAAATCTTTCAAAATCCTGCTTTATTTTTTTTTAAATAATCTACACAAAAGGCCATCTTGTAAAATATTGTATTTGTTTTATCATTTTAATATGTTTGTTCTTTTAAATTTCATTAGTCAAGAGTTTTGTTAGTTTACATTTTTTTTTAATATTCAGGAAAAGAGAGTGGATGTTCTCTCTTCTTCCATTCCTTCCTAGGAAAAATAAATTTTCTTTTAATAAGGAGAAGTCTTGCATATGTTTGCCCGCTCCATCCCCTCAAAATGTCATACAAATTTATTATTATTTGGCTGAACTCTTTATTTAAAAAATAAGTAATTGCAAATCATTAGTTCTTTTTTTTTTGCCTCCCCCCACTTTTATCTGAAAACAGGATTTGTTTGACAGATGTTCACTGGGTAAATAATAAAGAACAATCAGAAAAACATTTGATTTATATATTGCTTTTCCTTCTGTAGACTTACTGCAAATATATAAAATCATTGAACATCTTTAAATATATTACAGAGGTTAATCAAATTGGAAGAAAGTTAACACAAGTACAGATTTCTTATAAAGCAGATTTGATGTAATATCTACAATCAGCAGAAGCGTGGAGATAGAAAAAGAAATTTTGCACTTCTTACCTGTAATTTATTTTTTTCTGCAGTTAATCGATTTTCCTTCTCGGCCATTTTCACTTCATATTCTTGATGTTGCTGCTCCAGGTAACTGTTTACTTCTTCTAATTTCTTACCCAATTCGGTCCGCAGGTAAGAGTCGAGTTCTGATTGGCTTGGTAAAGTAGCCGTCTTCCAATTTGAAACAGAAAATATTCTCTAAATTAATTTCTACTAGATTTTTAAAAATGTGACAATAGTTATGGTCATGCAATGTTATCCGAGAGAGGCAAAGAGCTTTTTTTATCTTTACATTTTTAAATAATTTCATATATCAATCAATTTCAATATGTTCAAATTTGAAGCTATCAGAAACAATCAAAGACTAATGATATTCCCCTCCTCCCCCACAAAAGAAATAGCATTATCTCATTACACATTATAATCAAGATGATTTATGTGAACATTTTTCTATGTGAATTTCAGAAAAGAAATTGATATTTCTAGTTTTTCTAAATGCAAAAATGTTAATTATGAAGCATCAGATTCTCAAACAGTAATTCTCTTTGCAAGTTTTTATATTTTCAAAAGAGTAAATCCCACATTGCTGACAAAGTTAACCTTGAAAAAGACATCCAATCAGAAATGGCTTGTAAATTTTAATGCCTCCAAAACGAAACTGCTCTCATTTTCTCACCAAAGAGAAACCTACCTGCCTCCTATCAGCATGGCTGATGCTCAACTTCATGGAGTGTCTCTCTGTGCCTTCTTGGTCTCATGTTTTCCAATGACCTGATGTGGAACAACTATGTTGAATCAATAACAACATCTATTGCAAGGAAAGTTGGTTCTCTGTGTCACACCAGAAGGTTTTTTTTCGTCCGAGTCCATCCTTCAAACCTACAAATTTATCATTCGTCCTTGTATTGGGTTCTTGACAAAATCCAAAGACGGATATGCAATGTGATAGGTTCTGATTTGGCATCTTTGACTCCAGTCACGTTCTCATAGATGTGATGTGGTTTCTCTGTCTTTTCTTCAAATATTTTCATGGTAACTGCTCTGATGAGTTATTTTCACTGGTGCCCAAAACAACATGAATTTAAGCGTGCTACTATGTTGGCATGTCAGTCCCACCCTTTTACTGTCAAAACAGTTAAATGTAAATGCCTTGCTTGGGGTGAAATGCTTATTAAAAAAAAAAAAAAAAAAAATGAATTTAATAATCATGACTTATGAATGCAATTTTTCTTTTTGTTTTTTGCCAGGGTAGATATCAAAAATCAAATAATTGCAAACATTTTTATCCTTTGACTGTTTTATCCAAATAACAATCAAAAGAATGAATTTCTCAAAGGCAAATAATATAAGGATGCCAAAGAGAAAATAATCAATTGTAGAATTGAATAGTTATTCAAAATTTAAATATGTCAATCATTTGGATATATATCTAATTTAGTACAAGTATTTACTACAATATTATCTTGATTAGATGAAGCAGTGACTGTTATAATTCTCTATTAGTTCTGATTGGTTAAGCACACATTCAGGTTACACCCTGCCAATACCTTATAAATAATGGATTATTCCATTTTAATCAAAAGGGTAGACAGAAAAGACAGAGACACTGTTTAGTTTCAGTGAAAGAAAGAAAGAGGAGGCAATAATGCACTCATCCGTTCAACATTTGCTTCAGTGAAATGGAAAAACATCTGAGTTTTTAAATTTTTTTCATTTGTACCCTCTTACTTCTTTAAATAATGACCTGTATACATACTTATGATTATTATTGTAATATTTTGTTAAAGTTAAGCTCAAATATTTAACAAAGTAATCGGGAAATTTCTATGGGTATTTTGTAGTCTTAAAACTTGCAAGGAGCTTATTCAATCATTAACTTAAGAATTATAATTCATCAAAAAATTAAAATCACAAAACCATGAAATTTTCATGGGCATTGCTAGTTGTTTTTAATTTTTGACTTTCATCCTAATTTAAACATTGCAGACCAGAAATTAACAAAGAATAAGCTTTCAGCAAGACTTGAACTTCATTTTTGTTTATCACAAAAAGTCAACTGTTTATTTATGGTTGGAGGATGATGATCTGAATAGATACGATAAAAAGCAACTGAATTTCAAACATAAAAATCAATAATGGATGACAATACTTATAATAATAATAATAATGTTCAAGATAATATTACTGTGAAGAGTGTGATGGTATGTAAACACATATCAAAGATGGATCATTTGTAGGAAAAAGATGGTTTTTGTAACTCATGGGGGTAAGGAAGTTGTTATAGTAAGACAGGTTTCAAAAGGAGAGAGAAGAAAAGAAGGAAAGAAAGAAAAAGGAGAGAGAAGAAAAGAAGGAAAGAAAGAAAAAGGAGAGAGAAGAAAAGAAGGAAAGAAAGAAAAAGGAGAGAGAAGAAAAGAAGGAAAGAAAGAAAAAGGAAAGAAAGAAAAGGAAAGAAAGAAAAAGGAAAAAAGAAAAGGAAAGAAAGAAAAAGCAAAAAAGAAAAGGAAAGAAAGAAAAAAAGAAAGAAAAAAAGAAAAGGAAAGAAAGAAAAAGGAAAGAAAGAAAAAGGAAAGAAAGAAAAAGAAAAAAAAAAAAGGAAAGAAAGAAAAAGGAAAAAAAAAAAAGGAAGGAAAGAAAGAAAGAAAAAAGAAAGGAAGGAAAGAAAGAAAAAAGAAAGAAGAAAAAAGAAACAAAGAAAGAAAGAAGAAAAAAACAAAGAAAGAAAAAAAGAAATGGATGCAACCTAAAAAACTTTTTTATTTATTTTTTATCCTCACGGTTTACTGATGGTGGCTATAGAATGACAGCCAAAGAACTTGCAAGAAAAGTCTTCAGTGTATTTGACTCCAAATTATTTGACCCATTTAATGCAAATGACCTATGCTTAGATAAATGAAGTAACATAATGTAGCAATGGTGAATCTAATAACAACCTCTCTTGACCAATAATTAACACGAACGCTGTAGGATTGAAAAATAAGGTTGACATAGTTAATTATTTTGAAAACTTGGCACTAATTAATAATTCAGATACAAATGATGACACAGAGTTGAAGACAAATTAAAAAAATCTATTAAGTGTAATTTACCTTCTCTTGACCATAAAAATGACATAAATGTGTAGATATTTAAAATGAGCAGATAATTGATGACTGATCCTTTGTTGAACAAATATGAATTTCTTTACCCAACAGAAGTAATTGGATTCACCTATATTACTAAGAATAGCATTGTGTGGCTCATGTTGCTGGTAATGAATTAAACTGGTTTGTATATTGTCCAATTCTCCCCCCTCCCCACCAAAAAAATTGCTTTCTTGTACACCTTGAAGAATGTATAGACCAAAAAATTGAAGCAATGCGAAAGACGAGTTCAATAGTCTAAACAATTCAGGGAATGAAAAGGACACTTTTCGAAACTATACAGAATAGATTAGAATAAAGTCCAGGTTTGAATTCAGAAAATAGAGTCAATTTACAAAAGATCAGTGACTATTTTAGCAGTTTTCATTCATCTTTTGTCTAATATATAATATTTGGATATAGTAATTGTAAAGAGATAATTGCTGCATTTATATGTTGCAGAGAGAGAGAAAAACATTAGAAAGATACCAGACTTTCTGGAGTTGACAATGGGATTTATATTAAGCAATGCCTAGTTCATACATTGTCAAATATAGGTATAACATTTCAGGAGTGTCCTTAAGTTTCAAAGAAAACTTGCAATTCATTAGTGGATCCAGGTGACTCTGCAAAACATGTCTGGACACACAGAGCCTGAAGCAATTGGGACACTGGTTGTGACCAATGACAAAGTTACACAGGGGTATTCTCTTGAATATGTTATGGGGTTTCTTTAAAGTTTGCAAAGGTTTGTTGGACAATGGCACACTAACAAATTTAGTTGGCAGCACACACTAATTCCTTTGGTCTGATCTTTGCACCAGTGGAGGTTAGTTTTGACTATCTTTGTATTGTTTCTTTGCTTGGCCTTGATGTCTTCTGTCACATAGCAATGGTTTTTACAACAGGTGTCTGGGAATGTGATGTTGCCCCATGTAGATGATGTGTCTAGTCCATTGGACTTGTGTCTTGATAAGCATTGATTCGATTCAATGCTGGTCAAGTTCGCTGGTCAAGTTCGCAGTCCAAAATTTCAAAGTTAGTGATGCGATCCTGTAACGTGAAGCAAAGAGATTGCACATGGAACTTGCCAATTTTTTGATGTGTCTGCAGTGCAAGGTCCACGTTTTGTATCTACAGCAGAGAGAAGGAAGGACTACTGTGTTGTACACTTTCAGGCAGTTTTATATATATATATATATATATATATATATATATATATACACACTGCAGAAGTAAAACTTCAAATTCTTTTTCCAGAAAGGTAATTTCTCAGCTCAACACACCTCTCAGAAATCAGGATTTCAATGACCAAACATAATATTTTTTTTTTCTTTCAGAAGGCTGAAAGAACTTAAGAAATGAGATAATAAAAGCGTCTCAGCTTCAGTCACTTTTTCACCACTGTAAAGTTGCTTCTCTCTGCCTTTTCTATAAATACTTTCAGGGTAATTGTTCAGGTGAGATCTTTGCTATCGTACCTAGACTTTAGGAATTTAAGTGCAGCACTAGATTGGCAATAACAGTCGAAATGGCTCGGATGTAACCATAAGTTCTATGTTAAGTTTCATTTGTGGAACTTTTTTCGGTTTTTTGCTTTCCAGTCAAGTTTGATCTTCAAAAATTTAAATGCAATGTCACTCATCTGTCTTCCCGATTACTCTTCTATTTTTCTTGCTAGTCAACAATGCTTGTTTTCTAATTCCCTCACACCCAGTAACCCCTCGTGTCTTAGTGGCTTTGCTGCCTTGCAAGGGGTGAATTTGATGAAAAAAAGAAAAAAAAGTGTGCTGAACATATGGAATAGGTTTCATTGCTGTAGGCCATTCTTGGTTTGGCCCAGAAATTTTCAGTATCCCCTCATAAGTCAGTTACTTTAAATTCCAACTAATATTATTGCAGTCATATCCATAAAGTTTGAAGTTTTAAAAAAAAAATTAGAAACAAATTGCAATAATTGTATTTCTCTTTTAAATTTTATTTTAAGGATGATCTGTCAAATACTTACTGGTTGATATTTCTCTTCGGCAACATGAACTGGCTTTGTTGGTAAAGATGATGAAAGCTTGGTATCAACCTGTAAGTAAAAATATTAGTAATTGTTTAGAAATTGAAAAAAAAATAAGTTATTTCTAGTAAATATAAATATAGCAATAAGTATTAGATTATTGTTCTTTTTAGGTGAAAGCAATATTTCTAGAATTTAAAGAGCTATATGGGCTTTTAACAAGAGTTACAAAACCATCCATGGATACAAAGTATCAATATAATTTCAGCGAAAATTCATTCGGGAAAAATCATCTTAAAAGTGTTGGAGACAATAGAGAGGTGGTGGTCTGTGGACCAGTGCCGGTATGCAAACCATCAGCTACTGGTATCCAGCCAGTGTCCAGGCCATGCTAAGGAATCATTTGAAGCTTATTTTTTTATTAATTTTTAAGTGTTTTCATATTGAATTATTTTTTGCAAAATAAATGGAAGATAAAAAAAAACAGTCAACTTTTATTATATCCATTATATATATCATTTCAAGTATAAATTAATATTACCACAAAATATTACAGGTATGTGACATATTGAGAAAAAAAAATGTCAGTCTGCCATATCAGATAGTTTTAATAAAAGCCTGTAATTTCCAATCAATCAGAGCATTCCCAATGATAAAATTGTGAAAATCCTTAATACTTAACAACATTAATCTATACTTGCATAAGAAAAGTTCCTCTTCTTGAGTATTATTAAATTATCATTTGGCACAGAATTTTTTTTTTTTTTAAAGTGATGCTTATGAAGTTTAGAGACAAATTGTATAAATAATTTGTGTGTGCATGTATATACATATACACACACACACACACACTTAATTTGTTTAAATGTTATTTTTAATGAATACTCATTTTTTGTTTTTATTTATTAATCAGTATATTTATTTATTTACATCTGCCACCCTGAATATTCAAAGAGTGAATGTTTTTCTAACAATTTTTGTAAGACTAAAATATTGGAGCAACATAAAAGATGAGTCCAAACAATGACAAGGACATTTTTTTTTTTCAAAACTATACAATGTACATAGGAGTAAAGTCTAGGTTTGAATTCAGAAAATAGGATCATTAACTCAATTTTAGCTGTTTTCATTCATCTTTTGATTATATTTAAAATTCACTTTTTTTTTCTTTTCTAATATATATCTGGCTGGAAGATGTCTAATGAGAAAATTTTGGAAGTTAAAGACAGAGTGTATATTGTTTGAAAATTATCCCTATCATCTAATAAAAGGAAAAAAGAAATCTTTATTATTTCTTGTGTTTTACTTTTGCCTAAAACAGAATGTTATGCTTTGAAAACAGGAAATTACTTTTAGCTAATCTCTGTTATAATTATGTAAATTCTTACTTCTGCTTCTACTAACTGTTAGCTCTTCCTATAGTCATCACTTGATAGTGATGACTAGAGCACTGTGTAGGAGGTGGATTGTTGCATAGGCTTTGGGTGTGGTCATCCAGTCAAATTGCCAGTTCTGCTATGCGTAATCATTTTGGGTAATGTCCTATATAGAAGATGTCTCAAGATACACTGTAGATTTTAGAAGCTGTCTGCTCTTAAACATTATCTCATAGATTTTTTAATTTTTTTTTTCATACTGAAAACTAATGTACACAAGTCCAAAGAATTTTGTTGTCAATGAAATGACCCCTGAAGAATTTTTTTTATGTAGGTTAGAAAATTTATCTGCATTTCTGAACAGCTTCTATTCCTCTGATGATTCTTTTGCATGCTTGCAAATATATGAAAATCTGATGTCGTCCATCATTCACCTAGATATTATTGGTCTGGATTTTACAAAGCCTTGGAAATACAGTCAATCTGACATCACACTGACAAATACAACCTTTTTGGTCATTAACCTAGTGTTTATCTTATTTCAGGGGAAAATAAATCTTGGATTGTTTTCGACTTTAATATTAGCAAAGTAATTATGTTATAATATCTTAGAATCTAAATGAGTTTTTTATGATCTTGTCTTTGAAATGTTTGCTTACCAAGCTTTCCAATTTTGGTTCAAAATTTTAAAGTGTTTATTTAACTTTGTCCCATTTTGAAAGAAATGTACTTTCTCAACTTGACCTCAGCATAATTTACCAAAACAATTTTCCTAGAGAAAGCAGATGACCTACCTAGGCACAGCTCATCAAACTCACAAAGTCTTGGAAACAACTCTCAAAGTTTCAGTCTTGCTGATTAAATGAGTTACAATGATTTTCATTGAATCCATTTGAAAAGACATCATATACTGGTCATTATTATTATTTAAAAATGTTTCCTGGTTGTTCTTCTAAGCAAAATGCATAGAACCAATTATCTTTATCAATGATGTCAGAAACAAAAAGTTTTCAGTTGAGACAATGAAAGAAATATCAAAATATTTGAGAAATGACACAAAATCATTTCTTATTAAATACTTATAGCGAAATTATTATAGAAAGTTGAGCAATATTGAAAATGATCCAATGAATATTTAATTAAAAATTATGATTATTCTGAATTGAAAGAATGTGGAACTTCAGTTCAAAGACTAGAAACGATGAAGACAACAAAATAGTCACACTATAGAAAAGCATGAAAAAAAGCAAAATAATCAAATTAGGAAGTCAAAATATTTATGTTTCATAACATTGTGACACTATGATTGAGACACCCACATACAAGGAGATGGTGCGTGTGATTTTATTCTGGTTTCAAGTGTTTTCTGACCAAAGATAAGGTCTGTGAACTAGGGTCTTCCAGGAAGTCAACCAATTGACCAAAAGAGAATAAATAGATAAAAACTTTTAGGAACATGTAACAACAAACCAGACATCAAGGATTTCTAATCACAGGCTTATGTTAACAGTCAGTTGGGGTAGAGGTGGTTGAGTTGTGGACCACCCATTAACAGGGACAGATTGTCCCTCAGGATAGTTCCAATGCTACCTATCAGAGTTACCAGTCACACATTGTGTCAGGTGGAGATTTGGTAGGAGAAAGTTAAGATTTTCACTGGTTGAGGGGTAAAAGTTGATCTGTTTGTCTAATATGGCAGAAGTTATCCTCAAGTGTCACATGCTTACCCACCTAGACCCATGCAAATGAATCCCTACATATATTGGAACCAGCGTTTGAATCTACATTTCTTCATTTCACCTTTCATTTTCTTGTGTGTAGTGAGCCTTACCCACTTATTTGGGGCACACTAACACGAACAAGGATAGAGATGCAACGTGAGGTTTTGTGTCCGGTCAGTGAACAGTTGGTGGAGGGACCCTGTTGTACATTTACAACATTTCTGATAGTCTTCAATATTGCTGACATGGACAAACATTGTTAAAGCAATTTTAAGTTAGAGAAAAAGAAAATGGATGAATCTATTTCAAACACAGAGAAAGAAAAAAATGAAAATTTTATTAAAAATTCTGTTTAACGTGAATAAGCCAACAAATGAATGATCAATGTATCTGCAAATGATTGTTATTATTTTATGTTATACTATCACTTTGCAAAGTAAGATATATTCACTACTTGAAATCTTTGAAACAAAAATGTTAAATGAATATTTAATTCATAAATTGGCTTGTTATAGTTAAGGAAAGTTTTACAAATAGATGCCTATTTGTTGAAGGCCAAGTAAAATGCAAATTTCAAACATTTTTCTGCACTATGTAAGACGATATTCCTAAACAGAACTAATTTTGACATGAAAATCAAAATAATCCTTGAATAAAAGAACAGTAATAAAGGACAGTTAATTAATGAAATAAATTTTTTAAAAATCAATATGCAAATTAGTTGAACCTGAAGAGTGATATTGCTTAGAAGTAGATAATATATAATACAGATATTGAGCATTTAGCATGTAAATTACTATAAAGTAGAGCTATGGCTTTATAATCTTAGAATTTGTGGGAGAATTGAGCTCCAATTTCGTGTTTATTCATATAGATTCCTTAGGTTTTACTTAATTAGCTATTATGTTTCTCTAACTCTTCAAATGTTGAATGTATAACTAATTCTAATTTCTATTTTCCCATCTTTACACTATATTAATTTTATCTTACAAATTGTCCTGTTCTGTCACCCATGAAATAATAATTGTACAGAAAGTAAGGATCAATGTACATCAAATTGTCTTTAAATTAAGTGGCAGCAGAGGAATTATCATTGAACTTTTAAAAGGTAAGCTTAAACATTAATTCAATACTTAAATGACAGCAATCATTTTTGAGTTCTTCTGTAGTATATTGATGCCTATCACATCTACTCCTCCCTAGGTATTGTGATGATGACCAAACCAAGAGTCCGCCACAGGAGCTAGCTTAAATGCCACACGATAGGGCAGCTTTTAAGCTAGTTTATAAAACATGTAGAACAATTTTGGACACAAAAGGAAAATAAGGGTTAATCCCCTTGAACCATGAAAGCAATGATGATGGCTAGTATAATATATTAATATAAATCAGACCAGTGGAAATGGAGGAGTTGCTTGTACACACACAAACACACATACATACATACATTGTACTTTATATATAAGATTTAATGTCTGAAATTTTATCAAGATTAGAAAACTATCAAGATGCAAAGAGAATCAAGTATAGAGCAGCTAAGGTTAATAAGTGCAGAAATGTATCCATATAGAAGTCTAATTGGGTAGTAAACTGGTTGATATGTAACCGGGCATTGGAAGAGATTGGAACTACATTGAGAGAAAGTGCTGAACAGTAAAAGGTTGTAATGTTTAAGTTGGCATTGAATCAAGATGAGATGTAAAAACATACCCATTGCATTTTCTTTTGTATTTTTGACTTTGTGTTTATTATTTCATATTGGAGTATATGGTTTCTGGAAAATAAAAGAAAATGATGAAAACAAAAACACTTTAAAAAATTATAGGTGTTTCTCAGAAAAAAAAAACAAAAAAAACAAAAAAAAAACAAACATTTAAAAAAATTAAACAGGAAATTGCTAAAAAGGCGGAATTCTCATAAGCATTTGGGGTCCTTATTATTTTTTTTATAGCAAAGAAAAAACAAAGCAACAACAACATAGAAGCTGCTTCATGTATTTTAATTTGAGAACTGTCTTCAGGAGTTGATCTTGGTCTTCAAAATATCAGTAGTAAATAGAACTTCAGAAATGAAAATAGTACAAATGATTTAACATTAAGTGGATGTTGAAATTTAGATCATAAATCTAAAAGAATTTAATCTGATCAGAAAAAAGTCATCTTACTTTTCAACTTCATCTTCCAACAGGACTTCAATTGCTTTCTGACGTTCGACTGCCTCCTTAGATTTATGCTTTTCCTGTAACAAAAGTAAATTCTAAATAACAACTAGTTATATATTTAGGTGATTTTATTAATTGACACTTTATTAAAAAAAAAGTCTCTTTCTAGATTCTTCAAGAAACAGTACCATTGATATTTTGGCAGTATTATTCTTGAAAGATCTTTTACTGGCAGGTGGTTTATGTTTTTGTGATTTTAAAATTAACACTCTTCCTTTTATAGAGATTTTATTTTGAATTCTATAATAATTGCAAATAACAAAAGTTGTAGATTAAATTCTGATTTTGTGTTGACACATTTTCTAGATTTTTGACAAGACAAGTAACCTGAAATTTTAGATAGTGCCTCGTTGATTTTCTTACAGCTGTTATTGTTATTGCACAATAATTTGTTTATTACATCTATATGATGTTAATTGGTTTCAGAATTATTTTTATAGCAAAGATTATCTAGTGAAAATTAATTAAACAAAGGTTACTTTTAAGAGAGTCTCATCCATTCCATCCATCACCATATTGGTGGGAATCAAATCCTTAAAATAGTGTGTGTGTTCACACACGCACATATATATAAACAATTATTGCTTAGTGTGTGTGTGCCTGTTTATATATTTATATAAACAATTATTGCTTAGTGTGTGTGAGTGTGTATATATATATATATATATATATATATATATATAATGAAATGAACTAAATCAACAAATATTTTAATATATTTTATTGTTATAAGTTATTTATATGAGCACAAATATTTAAGTAAATGCTCTGTTTATAATAAACAATATTAACAACATTTACTGAACTTATTAGCTGAGCTATCACTTTCAAATAACCACTTTTTGGTGTGTGTGTGTGGGGGGAAGCAACATCCCTTGGTTGATCAGGGGTTCTAACAAATTCCAGATATTAGAAAATCCCTCAAATATGAGAATTAAGTAAAAAATTATCCACACTTTTGCCATAACATATCATTAGATTTGTCACACTGCTCATGTGTGCTTATAGTTTGTACTATTGTAGTCGATCAAATTTTGAGCTTGATTGCACTAGTTTACTTGCTGCTGTTACAGTGTAAACATGGACGCTCTGCTAGCAGTGTGCACCAAGGAACAAAGAACATGTTTAGATTGTAACAGCAGCAAGAAAACTGGCCCAATCAAGCTCAAACTTTGATCACATGACCACAATAGTACCAGCTATAAGCATGCATGAGCAGAAGACATTGTGACAAACTGCACCCCAGGTGACTATATGAACTAGTCCATAATTATAAATAAAGAGCTCCAGGTTAGAGGTAAGAAAAGAAAAGCTGTTTGGAGTCATTCAGACTAATTAATACAGGCATCACAGCAGGTAGCTGAAGCATTACTTATATTATAACTGCAGCAACAAGGGATTCAAAACTCAGGTGATTTATAACCGTTCTTATGACTTATAACAGTAACAAGGATTCAGGAACTAGAACTAGAGTCACAAGTATGGAAAGAAAAATATATGTGTTGCTTTGGGAACAGGTGATGACAAGAATTTCAACCACATTGGCTTAAAAAAAAATTTTTTCTCTTGAGTGTAGGAAAAAAAAAAAACATACTTGTGAATATGGAGCAAATTTTGGCTTCATTAGCTAAAATTCAACAACAAAATCAACAGTTGATAGAAATTTGACTAAAAACAGAAACAAGAGTTGTTGGATATAATTCTGAAGAAAACAAAGATTCTTCAGCATCTCTTATGCCAGACGCTGTCCAAAATACCCATATCAGAATTTGTATACAATCCTGATGTGGAACTTTCTGCATATTTTTGTAGATAAACATATATTCAGTCAGGATTGGGAAGATAAGTGATTGTTACTGAAGAAAATAGCTCTGATAGAGTATGAAAAATACATATATAACTACATATTACTGGTTTATTTATGGTACAAGCAAAGGACAAATGTACAAAAAGGAGAAATCCTAATTTCAAATGTGGTAAATTACATCTTGGAAATGACTGACCACTGAAAAAAATGTGGTAAATGAGGACATGTAAAGTCACACTGCAAAACCAAACCAAACCAAGAAAAAAAATTCTCATTGGAAGAAATTAGTACACAGTATTCTCACGGAAATTTTTTTTTTTTTTTGTGGGAGAAATGACTTGCAATGTCTCATTTTGTAATAAGCATGTAAAAAAATAAAAGCTTATGCATTAAAAAATGCTACAAATTTATTCTGAACTGACAGGATAGAATTATTTGAACTTTGGAATTTGCTGATAAACTTTTATTATAAAAATGTAAGTGGACAAGTGACCAATTTAACCTTTACAACTCTGCAGGCATACATACCACCAGCAATACGCTTTCTCAATTTTTTTCCAGTTGACATGTTCGTCTAGTGACAGAGACTTGTTTCAAAGGGAAAGTATGTTTCTAAAAATAATCTATTACTATGGAAATGACTTCATTAAGCTTGTGATATGAACTGGGAATGACCGAATGTCAACCATTTTGTCCCAATTGAAATAGTTATTTTATTAGAAAATTATAAAAAAAATGTTTTAAAAATGTTTGTTTTTTGTTCACAATTGTGACCGCTGGGGCAAGGCGTGGATCTGTTACCTCAATAGAGGAACTTTTCATGGACAGTGAGAGTAGCAAAGAAGAATTTCTCACATTTACCCATGCAGATATTGGTGATGTGTGTGACAATGAGACTGAAAGTGATTTCGACCAAGAAGAAGGAATTTTTGAACCATCACAAGCATACAATCACCCATGACTACCAGAGTTTTCCTATACTCCTGGACCTACAAATGTAATCAAGAAGCTAGTGAGATAGACATGTTTCATCTTTTTTTATCTGATGAAATTATTCAATTAATCGTAGTGGAAACTAACCTGCATGTAAACAAAATTAGGTGACACAGCAAAGCCCAACTTGCAAATTAGAGCTTGGAAAAACATTTGCTTTGAAGAAATTAAAGCATTTTGGTCTCGCTTTTGTTGATATGTTTGACAAAGTGACCTTTGTATTTGTCTTACTGTACAACAAACTCCCTTTTTATATATGCAAGGCTTTCACAATGAGTAAGAATTGTTTTTTTTATAAATTCTGTTGGATTTTTTTTAGTTTTCATGTTTTTTTTCTCTCAAAACTTATAAGTAAAGTAAATACGTCTACATTTTATACATTCTTTCATGCAAATACCCTGAAAATCTTATAACAATATCTCTAAAAGCCTAAAAGTTACAGTGTTAGTAATATACACACCATTCAAAAACTTGACACACTAATAATTAATATGGATCCAGGGGACACAACTCCGAAAGTTAGTGGGGATTTGTAAAAGGTTAAAAAGTTAGAGGGAAAATCTTAAGGAAGAATTTAAAAAAATGTTTTTCTGATGTTCGGTCAAATGAACTGGTTCGGTGTTCAAAATTCAAGGCAGATTTTCAAGTAAAAAATGTTTGACACCAGTATTTAAGCCGAAATGGAACGTACCATTCACAGCATTTGAGCAAGTCAACGAGGAGTTAGACACATTTGAAATAATTAGTGTAATAGAAAAAACAACCATTCAAAATGGGCTGCACCAGCAGTGTATGCAAAGAAAAAAAATAATAAAATTTGAGTTTGTGTGGATTTCTCAACAGGATTAAACTGTTGTTTAGAATCACATAACTACGCATTAACAAGTCCAGAGGAAATTTTTTCAAAGTTAAACGGCAGAAGAATATTTTCAAAGCTGTATCTCTCTGAAGCATATTTACAAATTTAGATTGAAAATGAATGTGCAGAATTAATGATCATAAATACTCACAGAGGATAATATAAGTTGAACTGACTTCCTTTTGGTATAAAGGTGGCATCAGCTATTTTTCAACCAGCTATGTATGCCATGTTTGCGGACTGTGATTTTGCAGTGGTGTATCTGAACAGCATTTTAATGAAAAGTGTATCTAAAGAGCAACATGTTGGGCATGTGAAAACAAGTGTATGGATTCAAACTCAGTGAAGAAAAAATGCGAATTGTTTTTTGCTGAAAATGAAATATCTTTTCAAATTATTGATAAAAATGGTTGTCAACCAGATCCGTCGAGAGAAAATTAAAAATATGCCTCCACCAACAAACATGACTATGTTACAAGATTTTCTAAGACTGCATAATTTGAGAGCTGCACTGAACGATCTACTTAAAAAAAGGAGTAAAGTGGAACTGGAATGATAAGTGCCAAAAGGCATTTGACAAAAAAAAAAAAAAAAATCTTATGTCAGGTTTATCATTAGCACACTATGATCCAAAAGCAGAAATTGTAGTGGCATCAGATGCTAATGAGTATGGTATTGGAGCAGTGATTTTACACAAATATGATGGTAATAAAATGAAAACCTTTGCTCATGCTTCCCCCTCACTTCTACCAGCAGAGAAAAATTACAACCAGATAGAAAAAAAGAGGCTCTATGAAATTTCTTCACAGTAAATATAATTGCTAAATTTGTTTGCAACCTAAAAGGCCTCTATTAACAACATATAGTTCAAAGAAAGGAATACCTATGCATATAGCTAATAGACTACAACGAAAGGTACCATCGTATTAATTTATGATTTTACAATGGTGTACTGTCTAAAAATTTAGGATATGTAAATGTATTATCAAGATTAATACTTAAAAATGCAGAACCATTTGAGGACACGGTCATTGCAGCATTAAGAAGTGAAATGGAAATAAAAAAGAATTTTGTACAATGTGTTACAATATGACATTGTACAATATGAGTTACCAGTTACCCTGGAAGAAAGAAAAAAAAAAAAAAAAAAAAAAAAAAAAAATCAATTGAAAGAAAGTAACAAAGAACAAAATCCAGACTTAAATGCTTACTCACTATGCAATGGTGTAGTTATATCCAGGCAAAGGGTTGTAATACTTAGTGTGTTACAGAAGTGAATATTGAAGGATTTTAATAGCAGACATCCTGGTATTTCAAGAATGAAATCCCTGATGAGAAGTTTTGTATATTGGACTGGAATAGACCAAAATATTGAAAGAATAGTGAAAGCAAAACTACCTATCACAAAGATAGAACCTTGACCAAAAAGAGAATGCCATGGTCAAGACTGCATATAGATTATGCAGGTCTTTTGAATGGATCATATTATGTTGTGGTAGTTAATGGCCGGAAATTTATAAGTGCAAACATCCAACATCTTCAGTGACAGTGAATTTCTTGCATGAACTGTTTGTGAAATATGGTATACCAGATTCCATAGTCTTTGATAATGGAACGCAATTCACAGGTAAAGAATTCAAAGACTTTTGTAAGATATTCTCCATTGAACAAATTATGACTCTGCTGTATCACCCAGGGTTGAATGGACAAGCAGAACGATTTATGGGAATGTTCAAAAGAGTATTGAAAAAAGTAAGTCATGTGAAAGTAAATAAGGAAGCAATATTTTCTGAGTGTTTACCAAGTAGCACCTAACACCAATACACCATCAGGCATGTTGCCAGTGGAATTAATGATGGCTAGAAAAGTAAAATTGGTGTTTGACAAGTTATTACCAAGTCAAAAAACAAAAATGGATAACAAAAATGAAACCAAAAGCTTCAAGGTCAGTGATAGTGTTCTTTAGAACATATAAGGAAGGCCAAGAAATGTGGGAAGATGGCATAATATCAGCAAGAATTGGGAAGTTGATTTACATGATAAAAGAGAAAAGATTTGAACATAAAAGGCACCATAGTCAGCTGAAAAAAATGGTTCATCGATGAAAGACCTGAAATATTGAAAGAACTGATAAAAATGCAATTTGAGGTTTTTGATGAGCCAGCACCATATGAAGTTGAGGAACCTAAAAGACCAAATTCAAGGAAATGAAAGTGTACTGAAGAACTGGAAGTGGAACCGAGATAGAAACACTACAAAGTCAAGTACATTGGTGAATTCTCTAGAAAGAGAAGGGGGAGATACTAAGGCTAATAAAAAATTTAAATATTTATAAAAATTATTAATCTCTAAAGCAGGGATGTTGTAGAGTAAATAGTACACCCCCAGTGACTATATGAACTAGTCCATATTTATAAATAAAGAGCTCCAGGTCAGAGGTAAGAAAAAGAAACCGTTTGGAGTCAGTCTTCAAACTAATTAGTACAGGCATCATTTATATTATAAGTGTTACAAAGCACGTTATAACACAAACCTAAAGATATGTTATGGTAAAAGTGAAGATAATTTTTGACTTATACTTCAACTTAAAACCAAGAGAGTTGTTTTTTTCCCCCTCTGACTTTCACAATTTACCTGAAAGGTGATGTAAAGTCAAGAAAATACTTTGACTGAACAATGATGTAATAAATTTATATGAATAATAAAAAAGAAACTTAAGTATTTTGTATCAACATCATATTTCAACATGTAAACTACTTTCTAGCAACCAAATATTTTCTGATTATGTACATAGATTTAATCACTTATTACTGATTGAAAAACTCCTATAATGGCTTCATTAATAAGCAACAGTTTATTGTAGTCCTAACTATATAATAAAGTGACTACTTAATAACAGAGGTGAATATGTTTTATAAACTCTAGTGTTACAAAGAAAGAAAGATCATATAGTAAATTAGCACATAATAACTTTGCCTACAATGAAATCAAATTGAATTCTTAAATATGAATGTTGTTTTGTTGGGCTTGAAAAAAAGAAAGAAAGAAAGAAACAAAACAAGATTCTCACTACTTAGCAAACAAAACAAAATCATATATTTTTGTTGATCTTACTATGAGCAGGAATAGCCACAATCAATCGTCAAATTTACTATCAAAAATTTGTTGCCTGATATAAGAAAATAAACTATTGGCATACTGAGCAACTAACGCTCATTTTGGCAATGGACAAAATCCTATAATTTATTATTACCAATATCATCATAGAATTCCTTTTCTGAATAATTAAACCAGATTAGTTTATATATATATATGCAAAACTAAATATTAGAATCATTGATGGCTTCTGTTATTTACCTTAATAGCAATAAGTGGAACTACACCAATTGACAATCAAGATAAAACAGAATTACAGTAATTTGGGATATGTGCATAAGAAGTGTGTATCAGCCAAAAGTTTGGGGACACCCTCTGGATTTTGAAGAATCACCAAAAAATTGAAGGTTGCATGCCTTTTCCAAAATTTATTTACAAGCTCACTTTGGGTCAGAAGGACTTTGTCTTCCTGAAACATTTTATCAAACATTTAATGATAATAATAACAAAATTAACCCATTGCTGAATAAAGTTTCCTTAAACTTTTACCTTTTTTTTTTGTTGTTTAATGGTAATTTCAGAGTAGGCAGATTTTAAATTTTAGGTAGTAGGAATTAAAGTAGGTATGAAACTTAGTTATTATTAAATTGGTGGAGTAGCAGTCAAGTAAATAGGCAGAGATTAGAAAAGCATTCAACTTATCGATGTATATCAAATTCAAATGAAGTCAGCACTAACCTTGACATTGGGTCAAAAGGCAGGCATGCCTGAACAGGACAGTGAGGATGAGCTCTTGCTGGCATACAAAGCAGCTCAAAATAGTCTGTGTAACATAATCATGTGATCAACTAACTCTCATGTGTCCCTTTCGAATTGCATTGGGTGTGGAAAGTGAATGTTTCAGCACTACTAATTTAATCACCCTAAAGTGTGTATACGTGCAGCTGGGAACTGCTTCTGAATCCAATTTCCTACTGAAACTCCTATTATGAATTTGCACATCCAAATGAATATAACTGCCGAGCTTGGTCGGCTTTCATTCGGGATGCAGCAAATTTATTTGATGGAGCTGGCTCAACCAATACCAAGTGAATGCTGCAACAAGTACAAGTAAAGTAAGTACTGCGATTATTGTATTTTCTTGCCATTGACAGAATTTGTAAAGTCAGTCTATAATTACTAATTATTACCATTCATATGAGAAAAGAACTATCATAACTCTTGGATTTTGTTTTATTTTATTAATTTCTTTATCTTAGATTTTTTTTTTTATCAAAATATTTTGGTTGCTGTACTCGCTGACCTTCTGTTTTGTTATGTGATTTCAAATCAGCAAGTAACTTGGAACAAAATATGATGATTATAATGCTTCACATAAAGGTATTGACATAAGAGCTTTTATGACACTCATTAAAAATAAAAGTAATTTTTCTTTTGTGGGATATACTTTGAACATAGGAAATCAAAATGAAGTGGAAAAGATGAAAGAAAATTATGTATATTTTAAAGTAATAAAATCCTCTTCATAAATTTCTTTTTGTTTCAGAAAAAAAAAAAAAAACTTGTTTTTTTTTTTTTTTTTTTTAATTAAGACTTTGAAATTCTTAATGTCCTTAACAAATTATATAATAATAATAAAATTCAATAATTTCTGATCCTGTTGGGTTAATAGTATAAATAAAAGTACAACTAAGTAGCAATTTATAGTCTATTTAAAAGAAAGAGAGACGAAAAAGAAAGAGAGACGAAAAAGAAAGAGAGACGAAAAAGAAAGAGAGACGAAAAAGAAAGAGAGACGAAAAAGAAAGAGAGACGAAAAAGAAAGAGAGACGAAAAAGAAAGAGAGCAATGTGGTAGCTTATTGTCCCATCAGCATCCAAAATTAAAGCAAGTAATAAAGCAGATGTAATCTAAAGAATATTTACGCTCAGATTTTCTGTCATTAACAGAAGACTGAATTGTTCATGTCAATTCTCAAAAGTTAGGAATAGTAAATTACTTTATGGCTGTCATACATTAAATATTATAAAGGAAGATATTGTGAACTTTGAAATGAATAATAAAAAATTTAAAGAAATGATAGGAAAATTGAAATAATTTCTCTACATTTTGACCACATTCATTAAACTATTTCAAATTCAAATGAAGACTAAGATTTGTTGGATTGATGTCCAAGAGAGAAATGTCATTGTGCATTACATACTTATATTTTTTGTCTACGAGAAAAAAAAAATATAAATTTGCTTTTGAGAAGATGAAAGGTTAGGTAGTGATCATCAAAAGAACAACTTGGAGGGGGGTGGATAGGCTTGCATGGATGCTAGCTCCTTATAACTTTTAATATTCATAAATAAACACCTTTTAAATACTTACCTTACTTCAGTGTGTCATTTGTAGAAGGTGGTGTAATGAAAATATTATGAATGTAAAAGAATTCAGAATTGAAAAACAATGAACCCAGCTTACAAATTCTCTGTCAGTGTCAGCCAACATTCATGGGAGGAGGGGCATATGAAGAGTTCATGAGAAGGAAATCTAATTCTTATTTAAATACTATTGGAAGCAATTTTATTATTTTGAAATAAGTTTGGATTTTTTTTTCTATTAAAACAAAAGCCAAAACAAACCTAAGATGGAGTTTAGTATAGAATGATGAGAACTTTGCAGAAAATTTTGCCCATCTTTAAATCTGAAATAACAGGGAGAATATCAGAATTATATTCAATGAAAATGCTGAGAGAGATAGAGAGATGAATATTGACTATCATTCATCCTTCTATAAGTATATATTCTATAAAAGGTTTTTGATATATAAGGAAAAATAAAAAATCATGTAATTTTATTCACCTTTTCTATTTGTATTTTCAGCCGCTTCTTCTCACGTTCCAATTGAGCAACCTAAAAGAAGAACAAAAATTACTATTCAAGCATTAAGGTTATACACACATACATTTCTTTCTCTCTCTCTCTCTTGCTAATACATGTGTGCATGTCAGAGAGAGAGAGAGAGAGGATATGGCAGGTTCATGGCAGTTAAAAGAAATGTTTGGGAATACAACAAAGTGCTGAGTTTCCATTAGGTTAAACATGGGTTTCTAATGTTAGAGAAAAAAAATCTTTTTTTCTTTATCAGAGAAAATAAAAATAAACTGATTTATATAAATAAAATGTACATAACTGAATATAGCTTTGAGGAATCAAGAGAAATCTCCCACTTGTCTGTTGATTAGATATGTTAAACATTTCTATAAGAATATTGTGCATTTTGTTTCATGTGATTAGAAATATATAAACATACATTTACAAAGGGTTCAATTTTGCATTAGCACTTCAGTAATCAGAAGTGTAGTGCATAGATAGATAGATAAATAGACATTATTTTGTTATATAAACCTATATTAAACAGAAAAATGTTACCAAGTTTAAACTTTGCTGACATTTTTCTAGCATGTGATGCACACCAGATAATACTGGAAATCTGAATCAAGTTTAATGTCCATCAGGAACCTTTGAAGAAATGGTCTGTAGTGTTCCCAATCAATACATTGTGGGTTCACTGTAAGAGATATCAAAATAAGGTTTGTACTTGGTGTCACCTCAGAACAAGACTGGTAGGTAACCTCAAAGCCATTATGTGCAGAACCAGGCTCAAAGGATGTCAGTGGGAGCACCAACATAAAGACAAGAGTGAACCCAGCTGAACTTAGAATATAAGCACACAAGACAACCAAACCAGAATCCCTTACACACTCACAAGATCAAATGTTTGAAGAAAGAACCAAAACTATATACTACTTGACCCTCCAATGTTAAATTGACAGAATCAGAAGTAAATAAACATTTTACAAATTAGAACTTTAGCCTGATATTCTTGTCAGAATTACATTGTCTGCAGCCTTTTATTGTACTAATCACAAAAAAATTATTATGCGTATATGTTTCACTGTATTACATGAAAATGTATCTACACAATGTATTTAATTATATGGAATAATAAAAATGTTCTTTAAGATTTCTTATTATATAAGTTCATTTTTTAAAAATCTTCCAGGGAATTAAAATATTTTCATTAAAAGAATTTTATAAAGATTGCAATAATCCCAAAATACCACATCTTCTGAATATGGTAGATAAATGAAAACCTGCCAGCCAAGATGAAATAATTTTTGCTTGGGTGATCAAAGAAACATGTAGTCTAGCATTGCTCTGAGAACATATTACATTATTTCTATTGAATATAGGAATTGGTTATACATGTGTTACTGTAATCTAATGGTCATGAGTTCAATCCTTCATTAATTGAGAACAATAGTTGATCAAATCAATTTTTTGGTCCTCTGGATGGATCTTATAAAGGATGCTGTTCCAATTTTATTTACACAGCATCTTTTGATGAAGACTAGACTGTCGTACAGTGAGTGGTAGTTCATTCCATTTGTCCCATGATTTGTGTTCTATATTTATTTTAATTTATGTGGTAGCCACACATCAATGTGACTAACATAGCTGAATTGGTGCAAGAATTTTCAATACTTGATTTGCACATTTTTAATATGTTGGCAATCTCCTGCATTGTATAATGTTGATTATTCTCAATGTTTTCATTGTAAGCTACCTGATAACAATCAATGTTTGAAACATTTGATCATCCACAACACCTTCCAGTATATGTACTGGACAAATTTTTGCCATTTAAATTGAATTTTTAGCTTAAAATGAAAAAAAGCAAGTTGAAAATATTGCTTCTGCCATCTTCAATATTAGAAGCATTGAGCAAAAATAAGACTGTTTTTTTGAATGGTCAAAACTAACTGCTTGTGAGTACAAAAATGTCCTAATCCAATCAAAAGCCTTCTTTTTGTATGAAGTCAGATAAAACTAAACAATCTTAATGAAATCTAATTACAAAATAGATTGAACTATTTAGATTACCCAATAGATGAAATGATAGTAACACCATGACAGTGTTTGTGTTTAATATAAGTAACTATTTAAAAGAGGGAAAGCAGTACTAAATAAAAAAAAATAGATGACATATCCATTGACATGGACAACTGAACAAGAACATTCTAACCCTGTAGTTTAAAGAAAAGGTTTAATTTGAAATCACCTGAAAAAGACAAGAGGGCACAATGGGCAAGACATTGTGATAGTAACAACAAAGATAAGGACAATAGATCACACGAAAATAATGTAAATAACATTTAACATAACTGTTATTTCAAGCAGTGTTTGTTTTGAGTTTGTGTCTGTGTGTTGGAGTTAAGAGAGAAAAGATGAGCATTTTGTTCTCTTTTGTCTTGTCTTGGTTGAGGATGAAGTGACATAGGATGTTTCCAAATTGGTCAATGGCTATTTCAAGATCAGCAGTGGCAATTCTTTATATGTCCATTGTTGTGTGCTTGGTGGAAATTTGCTTCAGGATCACCTGCTAGAATAGATATTGTTTTGGTAGGGTCTCTTGGGTGAACAAGTATGATGTTGAAAGACCCGAAACTTGCCATGGCCCCAAGTCATAACATCACTGAGGAGGCAATCCTGTGTACATGTTGGAGTGTATATTCATAACAAACACAATTACATCATAGATTAATTAGAAAGTTTCTTTACTCAAAATGAAAGTAGCTCAGTTTTTAGCTGATATGTACAATTCCTAGTTTTAAAAAATTCTTAATAAGCAGTTAAATTGGGTTATCTTGATTAGAAACATACATAGCAAAAATGGACAAAATTATATGCATTTACTTCATATGTACTTATATAAAATAACTGGAATATACTCAATAACATGTAGAGGGCATCTATATTAGCATAAGCAAATTGAGAACCTTACTTATAAAAGACTAAAAAAGAATTTAGGCTATTGTTTTAAACATTGATGTTTCCCTTTTATTCTTTTATATGAAGATAAATAGAATACTTTACAGTATTTTTAATATGTACATAATCTAGAAATGACCCTCAGAAATTGTAGACAATACAATTCACACCCACTCATATATTGTTCAAAAATTGAAAGCAATAAAAAAGAATGGGTTTAAACTCAGGATTTTTGTGTTTTATACTTGTACAAATTGGGTTATAATAGAACCCAAATTTCAAGGAATCTAAATTATGATTTTAAAATTCAAATCAAAGAATTCTTAGAGAATTTCAATGTATCTAATTTGAACCACTGCAAATCATTGGTAAAGAAAAGGGAATAAATAGGGTTTGTTTAAATTGAATGAGGAAGAAAACAAAAATTGGACTCTAATGGAATGATGTTCAATGATTTGAAATGCACTTGCTTTTGTATTGAATCCTTTTGTGATGAAAAATTAAATTTTGATAATGTGCCAATTGGATAACAGAAAAAAAATATAAAGAAATTGAGTCAAATGCTGTTAGTAAAAAGCAATCAACTGAACATGTACTCTGTCTATTCACCTGACCTCTCTATGGATCATCATTTTTACAATGTATCTTGATTGAATCATTACAGGCAAGAAATTCTAGAAACAGGAGCAATTCACATATATAGCCAAAGAATTTTTATTTTGATCTTTATTTTATAAATAGAACATATTTTTCAAAGTTATTAAATGTATCCAAATTCCAATAGATAATCAATATCACATGTTTAAATAGTTTATTCTTGAATTATTTCAAATTATTATTCTCATCTTGGTTCTCATAGACAATGTTTCTGGTCATCATCAGGTAACCACTGATTGGCTGATATGGCATATCTCTTGATTATGATATATTCTTTTCTATTGAATTAGTATTGGATATAGGAATTGGTTATACATGTGTTACTGTAATCTAGTGGTCATGAGTTCAATCCTTGGATCCAACAGTGAAGCACCAATTCAACAGGAATGAACAAAAACTAACATCAGAGGGAAAAAATATCACAATAATCAACCAATATCCCAATGGATACCTGATGATGACCAGAGGGTGTACTTGGTCAAAATGTTGTATCTATAAGAACATCTATATCAACCAATACGAGAACAATAGGTCAAAATAATACAAGCATATTGATAATTATTCATCTTTAGACTGAACTATTTTCATCTATCATCATTTTTCAGTTTCATTAGGGAACTTTTGCATGCTGCATGAATGAAAAAATGAATAAATCACCAATAACATTACGACAAAGTACCCTCAACATTGTCTTTAATAACATATATATTTTAATCCAATATGTGAACAATGGGTTGATATAATACAAGTATATTGATAATTACTCATCTTAGAAATAAAATATTAAGTTTAGACTGAACTATTTTTGTCTATCATCACTTTTCACTTTAATTAAAGAACCTTCGCATGTTTACATGAATGAAATAAAGAATAAATTGTCAATAAAAATGCATCTTCATGAAGTATTCTTTTTAAAACAAAGAATTGTCTTTAGAAGGGAATTCAAAGATTTGGAATTTGTTAAATAGAAAGCAAAAAGAAAGTGTTAAAAACACTAATGTCATAATAAAATAAAAGTGTAAGGTTTATTATTATAAAGCTCATTTCAGAGTGTAAATATTCAAAGCTAACAAATGCTGGATTTAGAGACTCTCTCCTAAAAATACATTATTTTAAGATGTCAAACTAGAATCCAAGAGATTTAGGATTCCTTGTTGGTGAGAAAGAAACACTGAATATTTTCTTCTTTCAAGTCAATAATTGATAAAATTGATAAAATGAACAAAAGATTGATTATAGCAAAAGAGCAATGATAACCAAGAGGCTTGAGTTTGCATCTTAGTTCTTTACAAAGAAGAAAAATTCATTTTCAAATAGAATAAATGCCTATTTAGATATATTATTTTATTATAACCCTTGGCAAAAAGTATGAAATGGGCACACTTAGAGATTGTGTTTTTCTTTTTTTAAGCAGTAAATCAACTAACTGCATATCAGATACAAAACCTTTTTAATTCAATCGACCTGAACATTCTGGCTTCATAAAATATACCTTAAACAAAGTAGATTAAATTATTTAAATTAATAGTAAAGTTTTTTTCCAAGCGATGTACAAGAAAATATTACAGAATAACACAATATTGGGAAAAATTATAAAATTCATTGAGGAAAAATTTAGAATTAATACTTATTTGCTCACCCACCTCTCTTTGAGGTTTTATGATAGCCTTAATTATTTCAGATGTGGACTTCATTAACTTAAAACAATATTCTTTATCAAAGTGGTTCCAATCTTCCCAAATAGCAGTTAATAGACCTTCTTTGGTGGATCAAACATTCTCATGAACCATTTTTTTTAAATTTCCATCATAAATTTTCAGTTTGATTGTGATCCGGACTATTTGCTGATCATGTGATTGATTTTTATTTGCCTTTCCTGAAGAAATGCTTTAATCCCAATTGCTAGGTGACAAGATAGATTATTGTCCTGAAAAAAATAACTGCATCATCACCAAATTGATTTTCTATTAATGGAATGAGAGAATTATCCATGACTTCAATGTACCTCTGTGCATTGATTGCTGAGGTAATGATTGCCATCTTCTCTGGTCTTTGACAGGCAACATGATTAGCATGAATGACTTGGGAAATTTAATTGTTTTCTTCAGGTAGTCATCTGTCATCTTTATATATTTCATTTGAATGGTGCCTGGCAAATCTTCTAGCATCATTGTCTTGGCCAATGCAGATTCTGGATCCATCACTGAATATCCCTTTTATCCAATCATCCACATACCATGATTGCTTCTCTTTAGCCTACTTTAACCTCATTTTCTTATTCTGTGTTTTTATTTGGTTTTTCTGTATATAAATGCCATTTCATTCACTTGATTTCTTCAGTTCTGTCCCAAACATTGATTGCATTTTCAACACATTTGTTTTGTTGTAGATTTTCTATTTTCAAAGCGTACTGCTTTAAGTTTTCTATCCCAACACCCTGATGTCTTACGTGGTTTTCAAGTATGTCTGACTTTTTTTTAACCATTGAATTTTTTATATTTGCACCAAATTTTAAACACAGCTGACCAAGAACAACCAAACATGTTTTACCACACTCAACTGTGGATTACCTGCTTGAATGAGTTTCTTTCCATTATTTTGGTTGGCAGTTCTTTTGTTGAAGCCAGGTTTCCTTTCAATTAGGGATGCCCAACCACCTGATGAGGTCTGCATTAACTCTTAAATGTAGACTAGATTGCATATCTTGACTTCTGCTGGTAATTATTTGAGGAATGCAAATTACAAGATTATTCTAGAATTTCTTCCTCAACATTGGGTTATTCCATAATATTTTCTTTTGCATGTTTTGAAAAACATTACACCATTAATTTAAATAATTTAATCTAGCTTAGTGTATATTTTATGAAACCTGAATCCCTAGCTATTGAAGAAAAATGTTTTGCATCTTTTCTGTTATTAGGTTATTTACTGCTAAATAAAAAAACAAAAAACAAAAAAACAACCTAACTTAACATCCACTAAGTGTTCTAATTCCAGAATCTTTTGCCAGGGGTTTTTGTTAAGTAGTCGAACATTATAAATAATTTTTCTTGACAATTTACATTTGTGGTGTTTTTTTTTTATTGCAATTTTACTCAGGTCATTAATCTATAGTAGCAATAATTCCATGCCATCATCTCCCTACCATAGATTGATTATTTGAGTGAAAGATACAATAAAGAACTAAATTATTAAGATGAAAGTAAATACTAGATAAAAATTAATAATAAATGGATGACAAGGCTCTCTTCCATTTCGATTAAGTTTTGAACTTTTAATGTTTGACATCATGATAATAATTAACACTGAATGTTTATTAATTTAAATTATAGAAAACAAATTGATTTCTCTTTTATATTATAAAATTAAACATAACCAAACATTAAGAGTCTATACTATATATGGTTCTAAAAGCAGAAATCTACTCATGTATTTTATCTGTAATCACAAAGGACTGAAAATACATGATTGCATTAATATTGTCTGTTCTTCCTTAGTTTAGAATACAAGTGAGAAGAAAGACACACCCAAGATAATGAAGAGAGTCTACAAGAAGGTCTTATTTTGCCAGAATCTTGACTCCTTTAATTTTACATTCAATTTCCAAATAGTTTATTGATTTGTCCACCTGAACTAATTAATTAAATGGAAGAGTAATTAGAATATTAATTGACTAATGCAAAGTTTTGTTTGAAGGCAAATTCTTTGCGAATATGCAAATAAACTTTAGTTTCCAAGAAAAAAATTTAAAAAATATCTTATTAGAGTATATTATTCAATAATCATTAAGACACAACTTCTACTTCTAGTGTTAATGATTTCTTTAGTGGCATATCAACTCCTCATGGGTCACCTAATGTTAATCTCTTATTTAAGGCCATATACTTGATAAGGAAATGTAGGGAAATAGTACTGGCTTTCTGACCAAAGTTAAAATGATTCTTTAATTTAAAATAAAAGCACAAAAGTCACACTTTTTTGATAATTTCTTTAGGCTGTAAGAGAGGACACAATAAGAACCATAGCAGTGAAAGTCAAATTTTAAAACTTAACTGTTTAATAACTGTTTAATTTAATTATTCTTAAATCTACTACAACAGCCCTCCTGACATTTAGTTAAAAAAAAAAAAAAAAAAAAAAAATTCCTTGTTAAAGAATTTAATTTTTAAAATTTAAACTTAATATTTGCAATTATGATTCAGGTTAATGTTTTGTTTTTTTTTTTTTTAAGTATAAGATTTAACATTGATCAAGATTATAAAAGAAAATCTTTTTACTGTAACTTTTGTCTAAAAGTTCATTATTAATTCTATAGAATATCAAAAAGAGAATGGAATTTCCATGGATATGACATAAATAACTGTTTACAAGAGTGTGGGAGAAAATAGCAATGGGGAGTTTCCAGAATGCAAAAAAAAAAAAAAAAAAAAAAAAATCAAGGTCGCAGTTCCAAAAGGTTATAAATGAGCCTTGAAAG
The DNA here is from genome assembly GCA_903632075.3 of Acanthosepion pharaonis. NCBI lineage: Eukaryota > Metazoa > Mollusca > Cephalopoda > Sepiida > Sepiidae > Acanthosepion > Acanthosepion pharaonis. The sequence continues at coordinate 2,356,447 of CAHIKZ030000025.1, forward strand.
TCCAAAGTCAAAAATTCCAGCAACATAAATCAAAAGGAGTCAAAAAAAATATGTACTCAAATCTTGCAATTCACAACAACCTTTTTCACTCATGAAAAACAAATATAACTAATTGTTAAAAGTACCGTATTAAGGGTAAGAAACAGTGTGATTGGTTGAGACTGGTAGGGAAGTGCAACCAATTACTATATTCCGAGGCCGACCCAATCTTTTTTCTGATTTTCTTTTTTCAACAGATAGCACAGTGAACACAAATTCGTTTTCAAAGACTTAGTTTTTTTCCTTCATCAACACAATCACTTTGACAATGACTTTTCAAAGAGGAAATACTTTCCAATATTAATATTTTTCTGTTTATAAAATTAGTCTTAATCAGAATTTCAATTTTGTTAGATTATGTGGTTTTTAGTAAAACAAGAAAATAAACATTAGTATTTATTAGTATATACAATACATAATTCAATAAAATTCAATAAAATAAACCAGAGTAAAAGGCATTTTGTCAAACTGTCAAAGATATAAACAAAAAACATAAAAATTTCTCAGAAACTTACCCAATGTTCTTTCTTGTTTTTAATACTTGACTTCAGATATATAATTTCTTTTTGAAGAACTTTGTTTCTGTATGAAAAAAAAAAACTTGAATGAACAAGTAGAATTGAACCTGAAATTCTGATTGTTTATGTTTTTGCATTGTAAAAAAAATAAAGGAATCATGAATATGAGTGGGTCAAAGGAAGAATTTAGCATCTCGTGAAAATTGACAAAATCAATTGAATAAACAAAAATCTACAGACGGAAGGTTTTAATTTTTCTATTTTCTCAGAGGTTTATGTTAAATTCCTAAAACTCTGATAAGACATTAAGTTGCAAAAAACATGCTCAAAAACCTTTATAGATAACATATTAAAAGAAATATTTAAAAAAATTGTAATGACATGTCTTTAGTGGTTTTGCTATGTTGTTTTATTAGATAGACCTACAGTCCGAAGCTATTATGCAAATCACGTAAACCTCAATAACTTGAATTTGCTTTGAATAATTTTGTCAAATTTTACACTTTAGGTGTCAAAAGAAAGCTTGATTTAAATTTTTAGGTAGTTTCAATATGTTTTACTAAAGTTATTGTATTTACTATAAAAATTAGTTATTATGTGGAACAACTACTTTTAACCAGTCAAGAAGAAAATTTTTTCCAATTTTAAATGATTAATTTAGAAATCAAAACAAAGCTAGAGTTAAATTTTTAGGTAGTTTCAACATGTTTTATTAGAGAATATTGAATTTATTATAAAAACTGCAGTCTGAAGTTATTATGCAGATTAAAACTAATAGTAGTTTAAGGCCTAAAATCCAATACCCCCCTCCCCCATATGTTGAAACACAGGTAACAGAAAAGATCTAACAAATGCTGAAAAACAGGAAATAACAAAGTTATTGAGTGAGTGAATGTCCACATTGGGAATATAAGTGGAGTTTCACAGAGATCATCAAACAATAAAGAGGGTTGTTGAATATATAACTAAGTTGACAATTAGAAGCAAAGGAAAAGACTTTAAGAACTTGTTGCCTTGAGAGGAATGTAAACTAAATTGAGTTATAATGGAACAACCATTTTCGATCAGTACTCAAATGATTGAACAGGCTGGAATTGAGGAAGTCAAGAAGGACAAAAAGTGTAGAATACTTTACAAATTGTGATCTGTCAATAAATACATAAAAATTGACTTTTCTACAGTAATTTTCACAAACGAATCTAGAGTGACACTCAATGGATCTGATGGACAGGCCAAAGGATTGATTTTAAACCAATGCAGAGCTGCCTGTGGCTAAAAGAAGGCAGGAAAGTGACATTGTGATGATATGGGCTGGAATTGTTGACCAAACCATTACTGAAACATTCAAAGTTGATAAAATCCAATAACTTTAAAACATGTTGAAAATTACCAAAACATTTAACTCAAGCTTTGTTTTGATTTCTAAACATTTAAAATTTGACAAAAATTGTTCAAAGTAAATTCGAGTCATTGAGATTTTTTTTTCAATTGTTTCACCCCAAGCAAGGCGAGAAGCCACTAGGATGCAAGGGGTTACAGAAAATTTGGAGCAAGATCAGATAGTAGTGATAGAGGAAAAGATGAGGAGAAGGATAGTGGATAGATCAAGGCAACTGGAGATGTCGATTGACATTACATTTGAATAGCTGGAGATTATAGCTCTCAGGGAAACTGGAATAGGGAAGGGAGTTCCACAGGTGAGAGGTGCGAGACATGAAGCTATTGGAGTAGAAGAGACGGCTACATTTAGGAGTTTTGACAGTGAAGGGGTGAGAGCAGGATGCCAGCCTCGTAGGGCGCTTGAACTCATGAAGTCTGGGAACCAGCGAATGCAGCTCCTTGAAGCAATTGCCATGAAAGTATTTGTAAAAAAGACAGAGAGAGTGACTGTAGATGAGATGCCAGAACAGGGTCAATTATATTGCATATCCGCCTCTGGAGCCTATCAAGAACCCCGAGGCAAACAGAAGGGGCTGCAGACCATATATGGCAGCAATACTCCATGCAAGGGTGAATTGTTGATTTGTAGATCTGGAGGATCGATTCCGGGGAGAAAAATTTCCTGGCGCGGCACAGGAGCCAACTTTCCTTTGCGGTGGACAAAGCAATTGACTCAATGTATTTGTTCCATCTCAGGTCAGCAGTCAACGTGAGACCGAGCAGCTGCAGAGAGATGCTCTCGAGAAGTTGAGCATCAGACATTCTAATGGAGGGCAGGGAAGGATCTCTGTGGTGATTAATAGAGAGCAGTTTTGTTTTTGAGGCATTAAAGTTGACCAGCCAATTCCTGCCCCAGTTCACAATTGATTGGAGGTCCTTTTCGAGACGCACGGCCAGGTTAGTTTTGTCAGTGACACTAGATTTGTTTTTGAGGCAGGAGTAAATTGTGGTGTCATCCGCATAGATGCCAACTTGGGAATTTATGGCGTCAGGAAGGTCATTTATGTAGATAAAGAATAGAGTGGGGCCTAGGATGGAGCCTTGAGGAACACCTGCATTCGTGGGATAGGAACTGGAGGAGAATCCGTTGAGAATGACCTTCAATTCATGGTTTGACAGGAATGATTGTATTAGGTCAAACAATCAACCCGTAATGCCATAACCCTGGAGCTTGCGAAGAAGGCCGGCATGCCAAACCCTATCAAACGCTTTGGAGATGTCTAGGGCCCCGTTATTTTGAAGAGCATGGTAGACAGTTTCAGTGATGGCCGTAAGCACATCAGCTGTATATTGGGCAAAGCGGAAGCCATATTACTTGTCTGAGAGTAGATCATGGGATGTAAGGTGGTTAACCACTTTGGTATTGATTAGGGCTTCGAAGACTTTGCCAAAGAGGGGTAGGAGACTGATAGGATGGTAGTTAGAAGGGTCAGTGGGGTCGCCAGAGTTCTTGAAGACAGGAATAATCAAAGAGGACTTCCAGCAGTCAGGAAAACAAGATTCCTTGAGGCAGAAGTTATATAGTTTAGAGAGGGCAGGCGCCAGTTCAGGCACGCATTTCTTCAAGACAATGGCTGGTATCCCATCTCCATCATTAGCCTTAATGCTCAATACCAAAGATGGGGTTATGTGTAACCCACTCGATAGGGCCTCAGTTCTAAGAGGGAAGTTGGGTATGGGTACACTGGAAAAGTCGAGCGTTGAGTTGAATGAAAATTTCCAAGCAAAGCATTCAGCCTTGTCGGTAAAGGAGATCAGGACTTCGAACTGGTTGAACAAAGGAGGTATAGAGGGTCTGCAATTGTTCAATACGGTCTTGCAGAGACGCCAATAATCTTTGGAGCCAAATTTGCGAGGTTTATGTGATTTGCATAATGACTTCATTTATCAAACTGCAAGGACTTTTCATATTTTTAGACAATGTTTAATAGTGAGTTTGAAATTTGTTTTGACTAAAATCACTTTCATTTTTATTCTTTTTCATAAGCAAACTTTTCATGAGCATCTTGTTTGCTGAAAGACAATCAGGATCAAACATAAAATAAAGACTGTGTTTCACAAAAAACATTGGCTAGTGTATTTCTGGAGGATAATTGTTTTAAGGCAAGTAGTGATCACTATTAAGTAATAGAGCATTGATAGTGAAGAAATCAAGTAAAAAGTTAAAAAACATCTTGAATCCTTCTATAAGATAAAGGAAAAATTTAAAATCAGAATTTTTATAGAACTACCTTCAACAAAATAAGATGGATGAAAAATTTTATAAAAAAAAAAAATTTAATTTCTAAGCTGCACTCTTTAGGATATCAAAGAGATATTGAGAAATCTGATAGAAATTTAAAAGTTGATTAAAATACTCTTTATAGGATTTCATTTTGATCAACAAGGATTTTTTTTTCAATGATTTTTAAAATAATTTTTAAGAGAAACTATAATACAAGAACTGGAAGTTGCTCTAGGTCTTTTAACAAACTCTCCAATAAAAAATGTTAACTTCTTTTACTTTAATATTAATGAATTAAAAAAGTTCCATGACTGAAAACCTGTATTTAAGACATTCTTTTATCTTTTCCTGAGTCTTGATGAAAATGTGCTAAAAGAATTATCAGTTTTGTGATTGCTGGATAATGAACTTTACAGAAAAATATAAACAAAACAATTCTTTTGTTTCAATCAAGTGGTTCAAATATAGTAATATTTTTAATGTTGGTTGATAAGCAAACAACTTGACCTAACATTTTAACATGACAATTACTTACTTTTCTAATTCAGATTCAAATTTGTTTTCCATCCTCTTTTGTTTCTCAATGGCTTCCCTTAATTTTTCATGATCCTGAAAAATAAAAGAAAATCTTAAAACGTTTCTTCTACCTTGCAACTATTGCAATTGAATGAAAAACAGAACAGTGTAAAAAAAATTCCTTAATGTTATAAGTTAGTATTCAAATATGGGAATATCTTCCAGTGTAAAGGAACTTTTTCTCTTGGCCTGAAGAGCTAATGCATTGCCCATTAATGCGAGAGGGTTGGTGTGTAAGCCACAAGTAACACAAAAAACAAACAATCATTCTGAATGTAGATTACCCCCCTCCCCTCTTACTGGATTGTCTTAGCAGAATCTTTGCTCATTTAGGCTTGTGCTTTACTAAATTAAGATTTGTAAATATCAAGATAAAAATTCCTGTTACATGCCCGAACGGAGTCCATTTTGTAAGACTTTATTGTTTCCATTTTGAGGAATAAAATATGATCCCATTTTTAAAAGATCATACATCTCTCTCTCTCTCTCTATATATATATATATATAGATATATATATAATATTAAAAGCTTAAAATGTTCACTTGTTTGTTGATAAACTACATTTTCTAAATAAATGTAAATGTTTCGCAAATATATTTTGATTAAAGTAACAGTATTTTATATTTATCTTAACCCTTTTGTATCTGGTCTTAAGATTTTGACCAGGGGTGTGTGTGTGTATATATATATATATATATATATATATATATATATATATCAATAAATAATCAGTATCACCCCATGCAAGAAGTAAAGCCACTAAAACACACAGGATGTGGAAGAATTAGTAACAGAAACATTAATAATAGGAGGAAAGTAGATAGTGATTGACATTGAATTTAAATTCTTGCAGATTAAAGTTTTGAATTTTCTAGTATTAGAACTAGAACTAGTCGGTTAGTAGAGAAGTTCTTCAGGATCAAGTAACCAACATTTAGTAGTGGAATTGGGGTGGGATCATGTACATGTGTTGGAATAATATATTATTCTTGCCTCTTCCATTTGGATTTTCTGTTCAATCAGATCAGGTGCTGTATACGTTTGCTGCTGAAGAAAAGAAGAAGTAAAATTAAAGATTCAAAAGAGAAAAAGTACAGAGTAAAACTGCTGTGAAGCTTTCTTTTCAATAATGTTTTTGAGAAAGGTCAATTTGGATGACTGGACATTAAAATATGCAGCTGAAACAAACAAACTTATAAAACACCTAAATAGGCAGAAAAGAAACTATTCAAGTTTTTTTTTGTGATGAAACTGAATAGAAATAATATATTTTGATATTAACTTCTGTGGTATGATCCATCTCCCCCATTAATGGATTTGTCCTGAACACATATATTCAGGAGAACTCTGCTGATATCAGTAAGATTTAATATACTCTGCATAAGCAATACATATTGTCTTGCACAATTCTACTACAATTTAATATAATCTCGTTGTTAACCATTTTGAAAACGGCTAATTTACTGTCTAGAGAAACTTATTGACCCCCAACATGTCTGATGCCGGACTGGAATATCATCACTGGAGAATAACTTTCATGGACATCTTGAGCACATTCTGCAACCAAAGTTCTAATAAGCTACTCTATCTCACCAAATATGTCTCAGCACAAGTTTACAAGTATTTTGTGGACTCATCTTCCCATGAAGAGGCTTTAACAATACTGGATATGATCTACATTAAAAAAGATAAATGAAATTGTCTCTTGATACTTACTGGCTACAAGGTGTCAACTGCTCTGTTGACGGATTTTATCAAGCCTTGATAAGTAAGGATTGTTCATTTTCTTTTTTATCAGGAGAACAATATTGAGACAAATTGATCCAAGATGCCTTCATAAACAGTCCACGGATATCTGACAAAGAATACTTGGAAACAACACCTTAACATTACAGCAGGCCTATGACCTGGCAAAAGTACTAGATTTAGTAGAGCAGTTGCAGTAATGACAGAGACCTCTCCACCTATTTTGGCCTCCCAGTTGTATAAAACACTAGGCTCTCCAAAAATATCAGCCTTAACTAAATGCATGTTGTTTTTTCTGCGGAGTCAAGAGACACGTAAGGTCATTATGTCCTGTGTTATGATGTTGATTTGGGGTTAGTAGACACAAACGCCAAATAACACGTAACAATAAAAAGGGTTTTAATAGGTTGGTAAAAAGGTACAGAAACCGCCTGAGTAACCAATAACTAGCTCAGCTAAGAACTTCTGTCTATCTGTCTTCCAACATGCCACTATTTAAAGTCTTTGTTCGAAGACAAGTTCATCTTCAAGAGGGGTGGTAGGTTTCCGACACAACATCCTGCTAGAAGGAACAAATGCTATACATGCCGGAAGTGGGGACATTAGGTTAAAGTTTGTAAAAGTAAGAAAAAGAGGAGCAAAATGGCAACTTGCTCAGCATCATTGAAAATACTTGGCACCTTATCAACTACAATGATAGAAATCATTGCTAATGAACAGCCACTAAAAGCACTGATTGACATGGGGACAACAGAAAACTTTCTTAATGCAAACATTGTGAAACTAAATTTTTTGAAAATTCACCCATGCCTAAATAAAGTGGCAATGACTAGCTTATCTCTTTCCATGCAAATACTTGGATACTGTTTAGTTGATTTATGAGTAAAGGGTACTCTATACCAAGGAGTAAGATGTCTACTGATGAAAGATCTATACTGCGACCTAATATTAGGGCACAACTTCTTACACCAACTCTCATTAGAAGAAATACTTGCTGGAGGCTTTAGGCCCTTTTAAGTCTGCGGCCTAACATCAATGAAAATGCCAGACCCAGCTCCTTTCAACAATTTAACACCAGACTGTAAAGCAGAAGCTACTAAATCTAAGTGAAATACTGAGGAGAATAAATTATTTATCCAAACCGAAGTTATTCATATGTTGAAGGAAGGAATAAGTGAATGCAGCCATTTGCTGTAGAGAGCCCAATCCTTCATAGTCTCCTACGAGAACAGAAAAAAGTGAATGGTAATCGACTATTTCCAAACAAAACAAAAAAAGTGCCTATCATCAGTTAGTTATAAGGCCCAGTAATAAACCCTATATAGCCTTTGAGGCCAGCAGCAAACTCTAACAATTTTGCAGAATACTCTTTGGCATGACTAATGGGGGGGAATTATTTTTTTTAAAAAGTGATAGACCAGATAATATCAAAAGAGAACCTGCAAGGCATCTATGCTTACATCAATAATGTAATTATTTGCAGGAAAAATCAAGTGGAACATAACAAAAATCTTAAATTATTCATGGCAGCTGTTAAAACGTACAAGCTTACATTTAATTCAGACAAATGTTATTTTAGATGTAGAAACATAAAATGACATGGGGACATAATATGAAAAAACAACATAAAACCTGATCCAGAATGTCTGAATCCATTACTCATACGACTGATCCCAAAAGATTTACCTGCTCTGTGCTGTGCATTAGGAATGTTTGCACACTATGCCCAATGGATATAGTCTTTTTCAGACAAAATCCGACCTCTAACAGCAGTATCAAGCTTCCCTTTATCTCCCATACCAGAGAAAGCGTTTAATGAGTCAAAGAGAGACACAGCGAAAGTAGCCATTGCTATGCCCGATCATACACTACCTCTGGTAGCAGAGACAGATGCCTCAGAATGAGCCATAGCCACCTCTTTAAGACAGGGAGGCCCATAGCCTTTTTCTCCAGAACCCTGTCTAATTTGGAATGTAGGCATTCTGCAATTGAGAAAGTAGCCTATGTTATTGTCAAATCGCTGATAAAATGGAGGCACTATTCGATCAGGGGGACATTTTGTAGTTGTTGTTGTTGCAATCCGTGACGTCTGATGAAACTTCCTGAACAAAACAATATTTTCTGGATACGCCTGGTGTAAAACTGCAACAACCGATAAACTCTTTCAATTTTCTCAATAATCTTCTCTTGCGCCACCGCTTTCTCCTTTACACAATTCTCCTTCCACGTTACAAAAGAGAATCCATTTTTCTAACTGCCCAGATGCCGGTGTTCAGCGTTTTTATGCTCCTTTTCTGCCTTCCTTCATTTGCATGCGTGAATCCACTTTCCATGGATTTACGAGACTGTCCGCGTGAGGATACGTGACCAGTCGCAATACAAGCTTGCTGGGGGTGGCCGTGTTTCTTTTTCTGGTCAAAAAGATAAACCTTGCACGCAGAACATATACGCTGCCATTTGCAATCAGGTGGGAGAATATTTTTGTTCCAATTATCACTACACATTTTAAGCTAATTACAAACCAAAAATCAGTTTCATTCATGTTCAGCCTGAAAGCAAAATTAAAAATGAGAAGATAGTCAAAGGAAGAATGGAACTCTCATTTGATGTAATATCCCCCCTGCCCGGGGTAAAGAAAACACAGTTGTAGACACCTTCATGTATGTAGCTTGGCTGCTTGCAAAGAAAAGTTAAAGAAACTACATAGATAGTTGTACTACCCAGGTGTTACACACATGATGAAAATCAAAAACATTCCCTACTCAGTAGAGGATGTGAAAGAAATCACCAAATTGTGTAAGACTTGTGCTGAAAATAAACCAAGGTTTTACCATCCTAACAGCAGCAAGGTTATAAAAGCCATACAATGCTATGAAAGAATCACATTGGATTTTAAAGAACCGTTTCTGTCAAAAATGCCTAACAAATATATGCTAACAATAATTGATGAATATTTGCAGTTTCCTTTCACAATACCCTGTCCCGACGTATCTTCTACAACAGTCATACAAGCACTTTGCTCAGCTTTTGCTATCTTTGGGCTACCCATGTACATGCAATTAGACAGAGGGGCTTCATTTATGTCCAAATGTGTACGGTAGTACCTACCAGAGCAAGGGTTAGCCATAAGTAGAACAACCTCATATAACCCTCAAGGTAATGGCCAGTGCGAGAGGTATGATGGAATAATTTGGAAAACTGTTCAACTAGCAGCTGCTGATATAGGGGTAGCTTTAGAGAATTGGGAACTACTAGAAGCCCTGCACGCAATCAGAATGCTGCTATACACTGCCGGTAACACAACTGAATAAGAATGAACCACAGGTGGATCAAGTGGAGCTTCTAGATGCCAACCCCCAGTATGTGCGTGCCCCTTAAACCTGACAAACAAGAGGACACAGCTTCACTAAGGGACTTGGCTCCAGCAGGGGATGAATTGAGCCCCACAAGCCTAAGCATGGGCTGTCTTCATGACACTATGAAGAAACAGAAACATGATCTCCTCATGAAGATTACAAGGAACCCTTGAGCGCTGGACCCTCAAGTGGTGACAAGCAGGTTTCACAATAGAGAGCCCACCTACCGATACTTCAGAGGATGAGCAAGCCAATTGTAGAGGATTACAAAAACAGAGCATGATTAAATCTAGTTCTAGCAAGAAAGAGGAAAAATCTTATCATGCCCCTGGCAATCCGCCATGACCTTGTAGACAGCAAAGGATTGCCTGCTCAATTCAGGGACTTCTTCCCTCTGTAAGAATAAGGCAGGGCAGAATGTTGTATGATCCATCTCCCCCATTAATGGATCTGTCCTGAACACATATATTCAGGAGAACTCTGCTGATATGCAGAGTATATTAAAGCTTACTGATAAGCGATACATATTGTCTAGAACAATTCTACAACAACTTCCATAATCCCTTTGAACATCCTAAGAATTTAATCAAGAAAACTAAATTGAACAAACGATGCATACTTACATTGAGTATAGGTTCTATATGTTCATTATTTTCATTAGACTGAAAAAGAAAAAAAAAAATTATCATTACTTTTATATTCTACAGCCAGACAAATATGCGTGAAACATTTTTCTGTTAAACAATTCTATCAGTGCAGTGTTTTCAGATATATGAAAAAGATCATTTCTATTGATTACTTAATTCAATTTATAAGTTGTTTCTGGTAAATTTGCAAAGATTTAATTTTTGTGTTGACAAAATTCAAAATGCATTTGAAACTATGAAAGTAGAGCAATTAAAAAGAGAAAAATAAAAAAAAACTCTCAGGCATCATAAGTATAAAATCTACTTTGAGGCAATTGAAAGATTTTTCAGATTTTTGTTGGATAAAAGTAGTTAAAGTAACACATGAAGCAATAGAATGAAAGAATGAGCATTTATCAAAGAGAAGAAATAGAAAATAATGAATAGATTTGAATCATTGTTCTGAGTGTTGAATTAATTGATTTTCATTCTTTGCACTATTCACTATTGTCCTCATTTGTGTTATTGTTGTTATTACAACATTTCGGCAATTGTACCCCCCTTGCCTTTATCAGGTGTATGTCATTCCAGGTAACCTACAGGAAATTCCAAAATGAACCCTTCATTTAGTATATGGTCTATCAGGGTAGACTGTTCTCATTCCACTGCCTATGTCAAGGGATAATCTTGTTTAGTCTTTGTTTTTTTAGTACTGGTCAGTTATTGCTTGCCCTGTTTACACCAAGTCCAAGTACACAATGCCCGACCCGGGGCAGGAACTCACAATTACTATGTCAGCAAATTCACAAAGAAATGGTTTAGTCCATTAGTTAACAGGGCAAGCAATAAATGAATATTAGTAAGAATAACAATTAGAGGAGATATCCCTTGGCATGAGCAGTAAAACAGTGTAACCCTTGTAGATTAAATAAAGGGTTCAGTTTGAAAGGTTATCTGAATCAACATACACCTGATAAAGACCAGAAGGCATAACGGCTGAAATGTTGTGATAACAACAATAAAGATGAGGATGCAAATAACTCCTCATCCCAGAAATTCGGGCAGAAATTAATTGATTTTCATTTAAAATAACATGCGGTGCAGTGTTTTAGTTCACATGTCAAACATTTTTTCTCAATTTCTCGACAAAAATGGTCAAAATTGAACAGTGATGATATATAAAAGAATATTAATAGTAAATCCAGGTTTAGAGAAAAAACATATTTAGTGATGGGTCAGAAAGTTTACATTTCATTCTTTATTTCTTGTTCAGTTAAAGATAATATTCAGATTCAAAAACAGACAGTTAAGATGGACTTAGAAATAAATCAGCATAAAGAAACACTCACCAATACTTGCTTCTCTAGTTGACTGGTAGCTTCTTTGAGGTCTACATCTAATGTATATCGAGCCTTTAAAATATATTTTAATTTAGGAAAAAATTAAACTTTAATGAGTCATAATTTAAGAATGGATATAAATAGAAACTTTACATTTCTAATATTTTCTTGAAAATCATGCAGTAAATTCAAATGCAACAAATGAAAGCACAAGTCAAGATAATAACTGACAAAGTTTGAAAAAGCAGAGAAAAGACAATATATATTGCAAAGCTGAGCAAAGAGAAAAATTGGTGTTAAAAAGCATCAATAATAGCAAATCAAGTTTTAGTAAAATTTTAGATTTAAAAGTCAGTTTCATAATTTATTTAATCTCACAATGGTTAATTGTGAACAAAGCACACTCACAATGAACGTTTGAAAAATAAACTTTTTTTTTTTTAGTTTATGACTGAAACCCTTTGAAAATCTTTCATAAATATCAAAGAAATAGGCTAGCAATTCATGTAATCTTCATAAAAGTTCAACAGCTAAAAGTGTATTACAAAAAAAAAAAAATGATGCGTTTTTTATTCTTTGCTTTATTACAAGTAATGTTTCAGACACAAGTATTCTTTTCTTAGTCTTTTTTAGTCTTTTTTAAAAGTTAACTAATGGCAGTCAATATGTAGTTGGAAATATTTTTGCACTTCAACCATGATCACTGGTTTTAGATTCTGCATGCTGAAATTATTTTGCCATTGTTGTTCTGCTTTTTGATCTTTTCTTGTATGCATGAGTCAGAATGGAATTGTTATTTTATCTTTGATTCTTCTCCAATGAACGACAAATCTGAAATGTTTTTGCAGAATTACTTGCAAGATCATGGAACATTTTCAGAGTTACTTCCAGCAAAAATTAAGATACTTTTATAAGATGATGACAAGTATGGACATCTTATGAATAAAAGCTTTTGTCATCATTTGCTATTAAACATCCACACGTGTACACAGGCACATGTGTGCAGAGGTAGGTACAACTGATGCACAAAAGAAAGAACCAGTTTTCATTTTCTAAAGAAATTACTCTTCCATAAAAATAATATTTTCATCTAAAAGAAATCAATTCAAACTTTTTGCTGAAAATGATAACTTTTTTATAAAGTTTTCAATGTGTGTTCAATTTATGTAATGTTTAACCTAACTTTAAAAGGAAAAACCTTAGAAGAATTTTAAGTTTACAGAAAATTATATATATAAAAAAAAAAAAAATCAAAATTTTAATTATAGCTAAAAGCATTAAGCAGATTAATAAAATCAAAAGTATCCCTTATAAAACAAAACAAAAACATCCTAACATGGTTAAAGAAAAACATTTATTGAAAAAATAATTTTATAGATATTAAATAAATTAACTATTAATAGTAATGGAATACAGGTTTGAACAAAAAGCCCCTAAGTTCAACATGTTTAACCTTTCATTAAGAGAGGTTCAGTAATTGCAATTAAAACTGGTATCTCCATGGAATTGCTAAAATTTCAACATACTATAATGAAAAAAAAAAAAAAAATGCTTCAAACTTAATGAAAACAAAATTTTATCGTCAAACTGTTTGTGTTATTATTAAGAAGAAAGAACAAAGTATTTTTGATTATTTCATACTTTCATACTTTCTAGCATGTTTGATATTTTGGTTAAAAATCTTGTTTTTGTTGCATCAGTGGGTCCACCAAAGATTAGTATTAGGAAATTTAGCATCTTTTTTGATGTTTAAAAAAAAACAAAAAAAACATTGTTTTGAAAATTATTGCAAAAATCAAATAATTTAATGAAACATTCAGAATTCATTAAAAAATGAATGAAATTATTTTAAACATATTCTTTTTTAGAAAGTCATGGCAAAAATTTTTTTTTTTTTTTACATCTGTTACTGCCCCCAACACCACCCTTACTTAATTTTATGGAAACTTAAGAAATTCAAGAATGTAACTTTTATTGATTATATTAGTTAAAAGCAGAAGACTTTGAAGAATTTAACACTGTTTTTGAGTGTGTGTAAGAACTTTTTTTCCCCAAGTATATGGATGATCATAAGTGACATTAATGTCACATGTTTTAAGAGTTGTTTCTCGATGGCAATATACTGACCTCAGACAATTTTAGTCTTTGTACTGTGAACATGTGTTGAATTTATTGTCACATTTTCAAAGGTTTTACTTTTTTTTTTTAAACAACCTATTTCACTAGATATTTTAATTTAAATTTTTAAATATAATTGATTTATTGTTTTTCAGTGAGTGACATATTGCAATTATGAATTATTTTCTTTTTTTAGTTTCAATGTCAAGGATGGAAACAATGATTCAGGCTTTCGACATATCTTTGTTAGAATATTTTCAAAAAAGGGACACCAAATTTTCACCAAAGTCTGAAATCAATTGCAGAGCAGATTTTATTTTTATACTTCCATTGTTAGTGGACTACTATGATTAAATAAAATAAGTATATGATTACATAATTAGTACAAAAACTTCACATTTTCATAAGTGTCATATTATAACAATTAATATTTAAAATAAGGAAAATTAAAAATTAACACATAAAAAAAAAAAAAAAAAAATAACATCTCATAAAAATCAGAGAGAAACTTATACTTATTAAGTATCTAATTTATGAGATTTTATGGTATTTTTTAATTATTAATTTTTATATTATCTCAGTTGTGAAAGTTTTTCATAACCAAGATATAAAAATTAATAATAGATAAAAATACTACCTTAAAATTTCATAAGAGATGTACGTAAAAATTAGGTACCACTCTTATGAAATTTTATCTCACTCTCAGTTATGAAATTTTAAATTTATTTTATTGTTAGGATTTTAAATTTTATTTTTCCAGAAATCATCTTCAAATGTAAGGCTATAAAGTACATAAAAAAAAAAAAAATTAGATTGCTGAAAGTATTTAGTTAATTTTTAAAAATTGCTGTGTAGTTAAATTTAGTTCACTTAAAATTTAAAAAAAATTATGTCACTTCTGTTCTTCCATCTGATAACTTCCCCCTGACTTAAGCTGTCAATGCACTGATGTAACTGTCAGTTAACACCTCAAAAACAAGTCACTGCAGTTAAGACAGGCTTTTTGTATTCCGTTGATGCAAAAAACAAAAAAAAAAAACCCAAAAAAAAACAAGATTTTTAATCAAAATTTTGAATGTTCTAAAAAGGATGAAAAATTACTTTGGTCTTTCATCTTGATAATAATAAACATTTAGACAATAGAATTTTTTTTCATCAAGTTTGGGGCCTTTTTTCCTCATGGTATGCTCTTTTTTGACGAATTAGTGGAGATATCTAAATTAAAATATTCTTAACTTAAATAGTAAATGTTGGATTAATAATGAAAGGTTAAATCAACATAAAAACAATATTGGTTCAATTTGAAAGTCAGTGATTATGCCAAATAAAATTTTGTCCTTACATTTTGTTCTTCAAGCAATTGTTGTTGTAATAAGTTGCATTTCTGTTTCTCATGCTGCACCTCAGCAACAAGTTTTGCATTATCAACTTGCAATTCCTGAACCAATAATCCATGATTGCCAACGTTGTTCTAAAAAAAAAAAAAAAAAAATTCAAAACAAACGAGAAACATTGTAAATGGTAGAAAATTTCCAAAAGTTGAACAGACTTTGCTTCCATTTTAAAACTAATATTATTAAACTTCAAGAATATACTTATTACAATTTTTTTTTATTATTATTATTAGTCTTCCACCAACATAGCTGATGCTAACCTCGAGGATAGTGACTCATTGTCACTGACATTGAAGTGGAATGTTTATATTGAATCGACTGCTAGGTACGCTGTGTTGCTCCAGAATCTATCTTACACATTTATAAGTCTACCATGCATTGAATATTGGTATCACATCACATGGTGCCTCTATTATGTATCTAGAGATTCTTGACAAAATCCAATGTCATTGGTCCTGACATCTCAGCTTCAGTCACTTTTTCACTAACATAACATAATTCTTTTCTATAAATGTTTTGATGAACTTTCATCTTTACTACCTTTATGAATTTATGTATTCTTCTTTTATAAATTTTGATCTGTCTATATTTCTGAGATGAGGTTTTATGTACACTATTTACATTGTTCGGACTATCATCCTCATCTTTGTTACCATATTTATCATATTTACCTTCTTCAGGTGGTTGGAATGTCGAACTGAACCCTTTATTTTGCTTGCTGGTCTAGTTCCACATGCCATGTCTAATGGATGTCAGTTATCAGTTATCTCCTGTTAATTCCCCTCTCCAAATTCTCTACCGGGTCTTACTCAGGAGAGGTATCTGCAAAGTGTCGTCCAGCTTTTGAAGGTTGTCCTGATGAGCAGAATAAATGGTTCAGTTCGACATTCAAACCACCTGAAGAAGGCCAGACCATATTTATCACAACGAGCAAAACGTTGTGATAAATATGGCAACAAAGATGAGGATGATAGTTCAAACAATGTAAATAGTATAAATTTTTATCTTAAAAAAAAAAAAAAAAAAAAAAAAAGAAAAAAACATGATGAACTAAAGTTTTTTCGTTTATGCAGTTGTATTAAGAATTCATAATGGAAAAAGAAAAAGGTCAAACAAGGAACATATCAAATGAAAACATGAAATTTATTTTTGGATTAAAAAAAAAAAAAAAAAAAAAGGTGGGGGGAGGGAGGTCTTTAGGTGACTTATAGGCAGGATCAGATGATGACTTTTTAGATCCACTAGGCTAATGAAATTAATGTCCCCATCTCAGATGCTGTCACACTCTCACTCACCTGAATTCAACTTGTATATTTTTTACTTGTGATATATTTTAGCTACATTTAGATAGCCTAAAGTAAACTTATTGCAAATTCTTTAAATAAACTAGAATAACTATCTTTTGTTTGTCAATAAAAATATTCTTTAGGAAATACCTTCACTATTTTACTATTTATTGCAAACCAAATTATCACGTATTTCAACACAACCGTAGTAAAAATTATAACTAAGCTTTAGTGACTCTAGACTGCAGCCTATACTAGCCTATAGGATAATCCAGCCCTGCTTACAGGTGATATTCAGTTCATTTGTTTAGAAGTGTGTAGAAAATATACTATACATTTTGCATGGTTTGTTAAGCAAAAGAAAAAATCAGAATGAATGCAAAATTTGTATGACAAACTAACATGGAAATATTTGTCCTAATATTTCTATAGTTACTAGGCAATGAAAGTGGTAAGGGAAAGGTGCTTCAAAGAAAGAAAAATAAAAAAAGACTAATAAGTAATATTACTTTCTCCCTTTCCTACCCCAATACCTCCCACCGACCTCAGCCCTTACTGAATTGTCAATTATGTCAGGACCTTTGATGTCATTAAGTCAATTCATCCTCACACGGAATTCAAATTTGGAAAAGTATTTGCAATTCTTTATCTTCTTTTTTCATGGCTTCTTTTTAGGTATCATAATTAATAGTGACAATGTCATCATCACTTTATTGTTTTTCAGTTAAAATAGTTACAATCTTGCTAAAAAAAAACCCAAAAAAAACAAACAAACTGTTAAATGCATTTTCTTCCTCTTGTTAAACTATTTTGGAATTTTAATCTTAAGAGATACTGAAAAGTTCTCATCCTAGCTAAAAAGAAATGTAAAGCCATGAACAGATATATTATCTTACATACTAACTCACTAGGGCATTTTTTAAGTTTCTTTCAAATAATGATAAAAAGCAATTGATCTTCATATCCTCAAAATTCTGTTCTTTCTCTGCTATAAGCATTTAAATAATCATTTAAAGATTTTCTTTCTTTTGAGATTTCGAAACAGGAAATATTCAAGCTCAAGATGGACGGACTATGTCCATCCTGTGAGCAAGTGCATTGCCCTACCAAAAAAAGATCATGCTGCTGCAGCTTCCTTCACGTACCCATAATCCCTTTAATCGACACAGAAGGTCAGAATAGTATTCTGCATTAATTATTTACCCCCTTCTAAGGTAGATAATCAAAATACCATTCTTATTCCCTATAAAAAAACTATGTCCATGACCTTTTCTGTTATCTTTTGAGTCTTGAATTTTTGAGCCTGTAGAAAAGCTAAATTGTTTGGTCTCTTGATCATAATGGTGTAACCCTGTTTTCATAAAACATGAAAAGTTGTCCCACCCCAGCCAAATCTTTAGAACACTATAAATGTTTGAAAATAAAATAAACTTTGATATTTGCATTCAGTATTCAAACATTTGGTTGCTTCTGCATACCCAACTGCTCAAAAATCATGAATCTAACATATTCCCTGGATAATACCTCTTGTGTCTCAGCAATTCTTTTGACTGAGATTTGTTGAGGGTTCAGAATTAGGTCAAGAACATTACCAATTTCAAAAGTTTACACTACGAAAAGCCTTTCAGATTATGTTGTATCTTGGGTCCCAAAATCTCCATGCTAGAAATTGGCCCACTGCTTCTTCACAGGTAAGTAAGAAAGAAGGGAAATATTTGCAGCATAGATTCATGGAGTTTCTTTGAAGTTTTATTCTACAGGAACAAGAACTTCATGAGGCTCCAGATTTCAATGCTTGAAAATTCCACATTTCCAATGACATGTTTCAGGTAATAATATCAAACAAATTCTTCTAAGATTGACATTTTATAAAATGAGCTCAGATTCTGGGAAGTTGGTCAGACTGAGAACTTTTCAACATTACTTTATAATTGTTTCAATAATGAAATTCCCACATCATCCATCTCTTCTCTTCCCAGCACATAGGAAGGAAGATTCTAAATTCAAACCTATGGAAAAAAAAAAATCACTCCACTATCTTTTCCAAGAAGTTATGGCAAATTAAAGATAATAAAGAAAAGGAAGCTGTGGAGAGGCATGTTTGACTATATCCTGAAGAGACATGTCATTTAAAAAAAAATCATAGGAAAAAAAATTACCTTGGGAAATGCGGAGAAATTTCAAAGGAAATTTTGTTTAATAAAGAAGTCTTACCTGCTGAAGCATATCCAAGTCTTTTTCTAACATATCCACTTTATTTTTTTCATGGTGGAGTTCAATTTCCAAACCAGATTTCTTTATTTCCAAATTGTGCACATCTTTTTCCAAACTTTTCTATAAAAAAAAAAAAAAAAAAAAAAAAAATATATATATATATATATATATATATATATATATATATATATATATATGAAAAGCAATTTTGAAAGTGTTAAGAGTTCAACAGGTGTCAGAATGTGTAATCGGCAGTGATGAAACATACAAGAAAATTACAAAGCGAACACTTAATGCATAAAGTAATGTTTTAATTGTTAGCTTGCAGGTTGTAAATTTTTTTTGATGGGGAGGGGGTCACATAGTACAAAGTATTACTTCCTTTTTCATAATAAAAGTTCACAAGACTTGATAGTTATTGAAAACTTAATAATGGAGAAAAGAAAATATATTCCTAAGTTAAAATAAGATAAAAAATTTTTATTCAATAACAGTATTTCTCATTTTTTCTTTTTTTTTTTTTGCTGCTGTTCACTCAATGCAAGACTCAAGAGCTACTCAAGGTAGAGGATGACTGAATGAAGCTGTTGAAGGTAGATAATGGTTAATCCAATACTTGAAGAGATTAAGATTGTAGTGATTGGGGGAAGCATCCTCTTGGGAGTGTGTTCCACAAAGTAGTGGCTCTTGAGAAGAAGCTGTCCAAATGCAATTTCCTTCTTACTCATGGAATACAAAGGGAATGGGGATGATTCATTTCTATGTATGTGGCATGATGAGCCTTAACTGTAAAAGTCTAAACTGGTGGAATTAAGAAATAAAATGTGCTTCAATGGCTGCAGATTATTTGCTCACTGAAATCAGGCAAAGAGGCACAATGAAAATCACACTGTTGATAATGGCAGATTTTTATTATTATTTCCCCCAGCGAGTAAATTCAAGCTCTCCCAGCTGGTATTTCAACCTTGAGTCATTCCTTCTTGAGTTCTGTCTCCAAATCACACTAACTGCCCGTTCTTGCCGTCAACCGTGAACGTCCCTCGAAGAACTCCCCAACTCGGAAAAAAGTAGTTGTTTTTATAGTTGTTCATATACCCATAATCCCTTGCGTCTTCACGTGATCCCATAATTCATTGCGTCCATGTCCCATAATGCATTGCATCATTATTGCATAAAAATGCGATGCCAGTCCCCCCTCATTCTTTTACGTTATCTGGCCGAGGATGGATTACGGCAGAGCGGTAAGTGCTTTTTTTTCTCTCCCTCATTTCAACTGCAGTAGCTTTACATGCTAAGCAAATATGGGCTCTTTTTTGGTGGGGACAAGGCAAGTCGCGACCATTTGTGCTCGTCCCAGGTTCTGTCTCATGTCCGCCACAAATTGCTGTCTAGAAACTAATATAAAATTCTTTTTTTTCATATAATGTTAATTGAATATCTTCAACTTAATATTTTACAGTGAGTCTCTCTCAAAGATATTTCATTTTAACTCTTCCTATGTAATAAATATATGAAAATAATTCCAATTAACAATGAATTACACTATCAGTGATTTAACAAATTCAAATATATTGAGAACTAGACAAAGTACCTGGCGTTGCCTGGGTGTACATGGCTGCACCTGCTATTTAGAAATGTCAGCCTGTGTCCCCACTTGCATGCATCATCCATTGGTATACTAACCTACTCACCCATTTTTTTGTCTTTTGCAAGTGTCTGATTGTTTTTAATAAAGGAATTCCATTGTTAAAAACTTCTTGTTCTTGTGTGGTCATTGCTCGGGGTTAAATTGTTTCAATGTTTTAGATATTCAATACATTTTCTATAACTGTAATAACTTTCAAATAATATGGCATTGTTCACAAATCTAATAATCAAACAAAAACAGGGATGAAGTGTCAGAGATTGATTCAAATGCAAGTGCAAACACCAGAATGCTTCCCCTCCTTCTTCACATGTTTACTGTAAAGCTGGGGTTAATAAGAGGTTCATTGGGAATTTTTCTCTTTTAGCACTTCAGTAATCCTTCTCAAACAATCTTTGCATCAAAAGTTGCTCGAATGCCAACTTAGGATGGAATCATATGAAGAAACTGTTGGCTAAATGGCAAAATCTGATTTTTAACCTAGTTTATTGCAGATTTTGTCCACTTAAAGCTTGGCAAATTTTTTGCAACACGTTTAAAGAAAATCATATAAAAAAATGAGGAAGTTATTCAAGTTTTTATTTTAAGAAGTACGGAAAACCCGATTTTTTTTTCAGTTTTTTGCAATTTATTGCATGAAGCCAATGTTGCAGGAAAACTATCAAGCACTCTACTTAAACCTCATAACATGAGCTATGTTTTGCATTGAGGGCAAAGAACATCAGCTCATGCAGTAAAAATTTTGTTCGCATGTAACTTTGCATTGGTTTTTTGCAAAAAGTCGTACCCACCTTCAGTTTTGTTGATTTTTCTGCCAAACCCAGGGAGCCTGGAGATTGAAAATTTGGTATTGACCTACCTTGGTAAATTTGCCAAATGTGTGCACAATTACACTGAACCTGGTCAAGAAATGTGGACATGCAAAAAGGCGCACACACACACACAAACAGACAGACATCATCTGTTTTATAGATATAAATTAATCATTGATTTGTTCATTTTATAGGAACAAATCAATGATTCTCAATACAGATTTTTCAAAAGAAATATTAACATGCAAAATCTCAATTTTTCATGATGAAAACATTTTCATTGAAAGTGGGGCACTGAAAAATCACAATATTAATAGTTTTTTTCTTTTACACAGTTTAAACTTCAAGTTCACTGAACCATTCACTAAATTGTCCTGGAGCATGTCACTGCTTAATTGGTCTGTTTTGACAAAGATATCTTTTTTTTTTCTTTTATATGTACATATTGTTGTTTTCTCTGTCGAGACAATATCATCTTGGGCTTAGCTGATATTTTGGTCGGATGGTCTATCATCATCATCAAGTGTTGTTTTATTTCTTCTTCTGTGGTAAATATCTTCAGTGGTATTTTGTTCATGTTACTTCTTTTCTGGTATTTCAATCATGACAGTCACATTTTCTATTACTCTATGAGGCTTATGGCTGAGAGTTTGTATAGCTGCAGATTAGATCTTTGCACCCATCAAAAGAGGCAGGCTGAAAAAAACCACACTGTTGATAATATTTTTATTTTCCTCACAATGCAATTTGAGGTTGCCTATATACCACTGTGAACAGACATTGTTGTCATGCTAGTGAAGTAATGAAAAAAGTTTTCGGATTGGTTTACTGACCATTTTCTTTCATTGGCATCATGTCTAAAGGGGTAATGTCACTAATTACTGCCCCTCCTTCTCCTCTGGTGTCTGTATATACTTCACATTCAGTCTTATTTTATCAATTTTCTGTCTTAATTTCCAATTATTTCATGAATATCCAGGAGCCTTGTTCTAATTGAACAATCAAAAAATACTTTAGCTGAAAATTTATCTGTAGTTGCATATGGTTGCTGATCTTCTATATTCTCTAAGGTAGATGTTCAGTTCTTTTGACTAGGTTCTTTTTCTTTATGAAATTGAGCAATTTCCAATGCCTTCAGCATAGAATGGTTCTGTTCTTCTACACATTTTTTATGTGTTTTGATATTTTCTGTGAAAAATGTTTGAAATGCATTTGATCAAAATTGTCATTCAGTGTCATTTGTAACTGACATTAAGAAGCAGTGTTGTTTAAACATCTTACACATTAATTCAATTATTTGTTAAGCAGTAATTCAATGTTGTTGCTTCAACTTTATAGTAATGTAAATAATAATCAATAATCAACAAACCTGTATAGGTTAAAATAAATCTATATGCAAATCTTGACATTAACCTAGCAGTTATTTAATAGGTGTCACTGGCTCTGACATTCTGATTGGGGTAATGAACTGATATCCATTGCATGCACACTTAAATTTATTCACATCTTTCTTCAACCCTGGTTACCAGATTTCTATTCTTAGGCTGAGATTTGGCCACATCATTTTGACATGTGTCCCTCATATCTTGTTGGAGACTGCAATCATTATCTTGGTGGCACAAATCACAATTTTGCTTATGGTATGCAGTTCATAGCAAACTGGTTACAATATGTGGTAGATTTCTCTCAACAGCACATTTTAACACATTCAACATTTTTGTCTCATGATAAGAAGTCTCTTCTACTTGGAGTTTTGTCATGACTCTGTGGAGTTTTTGTTGCCTCAAACTGTACATGCCATTCAGTTACTCAATTCAACATCATATCTTTTCTAGTCCAGGTTCAGTGATCATCTTTGTTTTAGCAACATTTACAAGCCAGAACTGATAGAGCAGAAACTGAAATACTCATCCTTCAATTCAATCATGCTATTAGAAAGATTTTCATATGAATGTCCAAATAATCAAGTGTCTCAGTATCACTGAAGTGTTTCTGTAATGTGTCAATTTTGTTTTCTTTTGCTCTGGGCCAAATGCAAATGATTGTCTTTTCTAGCATAGGGATTCGATGATGGTTGCAAAATTCAGGATATACCTTGCATTATGGTTGACAAAACCAAGATAACTGTGCAATTCAGTAATATTTTCTGGTTCAGATTTGCTCCCTTTACTATCAACTTATAAAAAACCAAATTTCAATAACTCACATCCACCCCCCGTTTCCCATCACACCAGCATTGCCTAAACTTTGAAGTAATTTGAAAATGCCTTTATAATATTCTTGGATAGTTTTCATGTGTACAATAATTTGATCTGACTTGTATGCAACAATTGGAATACTTGGACTATGCTAATAAGTTGTGTGTGTATGAGAGAGAGAGAGAGAGATGTGTTGTGAGATTTTGTGTTTCTGGATGCTTCAGATCAAATTTGGAGAAAATTCTACACCTGACCATGTCTTGTAACATCTTTTCAGTAGTTGAGCCCAGATTATGTGCCACTTATCAACACACATCCTAATATCATTTTCTTTGCCCTTTATCAATAATGATATTAAATAGACATATTAGCTCTATGAATGTAGAGCTAAACTATTTTGATGGTTCTTCAACAAGTTCTGTAATGTCAGCATTTATAGGAATTTCTTTTTCACTTTTTCTTACAGAATCCAACAGGATTTACCAATAAGTCTCTATCTTTTGATTCCTGATAGTATATTCTTGAATTCAGTTTCAAGTTTTCTCTTCACTTCATTCATTCATTGGGTTTTTTTTTTTTTTTGAATGCTGCATGAATTTTATCCTTCAGATGTTAGAGATACAAAAATTTGGAGCTCTGTTGCAGTTTTCAGTCATGCCATCAATCACAGGAAAAAAAAACAAAAAATTCTGTATACATTTCTGTTTGCCAATATCAGTTTTAGATGTGAATGTACCTATGGTATTTTAGAACATTCCCATCTAATTGAAGAGTGGGAATGTTTGACTGGGCCCAACTATTCATACATTTGATTTTCAGGCAATTTATTTTTCTCCATTTATTTCATTATTTATGTTGTCAATCAACACAATTAGTGGTACACCGCCAATGCTGGCAATCTCTCTACTCAGCCAAAATGTCACTGATTGGAAATGCATAAACAACATGTGTACAAGATGCAATGGCTTCACCTTTTCTTGTTTATTATATTCATTTGCTTGGTTTTTTTTTTTAAATCTATTTTCAAGACAGGATACTTTGGAGAGCCATGATTGCCTACATCCTGAAGGTATACAGCCCATAGAAGTAATAGTCAAATGTTGAAATTATGAGGCTCTTGTTAGAACAGCTGTCTAGAAATTGTAGTATTTACCTGAAGTACAAAATAGTCATTCAGAACTGACAATGCTTCTTTATCATCAGTTTCTACATTCATACTTAACAGTATCAAGATGTTCTGTACCTTGTGTCATCAACAAAGTACATCTTCTTTGTGCTGAATTTAATTGAACATCACAGTCTATGAATTTTTGACAGTTCTTTGCTATCAACATAAGAAAGAGAATATATTCAACCAATAAATCCAATGGACCCCTTCCCACTGATGGTTCATTATGGAAGCTGAAATTCATAATTTCACAATAAACGATTGTTTTTTTTTTTTTCTCTGCCATATGGCATTTACTATCGTGTTCCTCATCACCAGTGCAGTGACCAGAATGTTTGAATGGCTGCAAATTAGCTTTTTGGGCTCAACCAAAGAGGCTTGCTGAAAATCATAGTATTGATAATGAAAAATCTTTTTATTATTTTCCCACAATGCAATAGGAGGTACCTATATACCAAGGTGAACAAACACTGATACTATGCTACTACGACAATGAAGGGTTTTTTTGTTTTTTTTTTGATTGATTCCCATTGAATCATTCATCATTAATGAACACAATAAATTCAAACAGATGTGTATAAGAAACAATTTGGTTTTTAAACAATAAGAAATATGATGTTGATCAAAAAGTATCGGGACTGGTGCTATAAAAAGAAAACTACAACACATATCAATTTGGCATTTAATCTCCTTTGAAGTAGTCCCCATCTGAAGCCACACACTTTATCTAGTGTTATTTCCATTGAAGGAAATATTCTTAGAACTGCTTTTTTAGGAGAGTGAGCAGCTGCCTTATTGTATTCTCAAGGGATTTCCTCTATGTATTGAAATCTTTTTTTTTTTCCAAAGTAGGATTTGATTTTTGAAGAGGAAAACATTGTAAGGGGTGAGATCTGCGGAATGTGGTGTCTGTCAGAGCTAGGGAATGTTGTAATTGGCCAAAAACTGCTGCATAATCCATAGTCACTGATGAAACTTTTGTAGTGTGGTGTGACAACCAAATTGCACACTTTCCTTCCAAGCAATGCTATAGACAGGGAGAAGTGAGCAAAAGTATTATAACTTAGTGTGTATGTGCATCAGAGTTTAGGGTCAATCTGTGCCAAGCGGCTTCACCATGTGTACTCCATTACCATCGCAACAGTCACAATACTTTTTGATCAAATCTTGTATGTATAGCATAAAGCATATAATTAATGCAATAAATGAATGTGTAGCTATCCTTATTTTTTTACCTTTGCTTCTTGTAAAGAATATAACTGAATGTTGTTTTCTTGCTCAAACCTTTCCTTGTTATGCTGGGCATCTTCTAGCTGAATCATTTGATACTTCAAAGTAGATTCAGCCTCTTTGAGCTAAATGGGAAGGAGAAAAAGAGAGACATAAGCTTTCTGAGCAGCAAACCATTTGCAGAAAGTTAATGTGAATATAGCAAAAAGTGAAGAAAGTAAAAAAGAAAAAAAGTTTGTATTTAAAAGAAAACTGAAAACATAACTTAATTTCATTGATACTAGGATTATTAATAGGTAGCCCAAACTGCCCTAGTTCACTGTGAAAACATGTCGAAATAATTTCCTTCACATTCAACTGTTGATATTTCTCATATTTTTAGGCTATTTTCATTTCTCAAAAAAGAAAAAAGTGGATACATATATTTCTTCAAATTTTGTAACCCCCCCAAAAAAAAAGTCGTTATAGAAGAGGAAAAGCATGTCATCTTTTATTTTAAGCAAGTATTTGTTAATTTTTTTTAATTGTTTTACTTATGTATCAGTGCTTTCCATTCATTTCAGTTTGAAAACAAACAAGTTTAAAGCTTTACAATAAACATTTGTTTTAAAGATTCCCCAATGATTCATCTCATGAAACAAATTTCTAAGTTTTATAGTCATCAGTCCTCCAATTTGCCTAGTTTAACAAAATTAGATCCAACTATGACAAAATGCATTCATATTACAGAGAAAAGTGCAGTTTTGCTGAATTCATATTACAGAGAAGAGTGCAGTTTTGCTGAATTTCTCATTCAAAAATTAGCAAAGTTTCAATGGTTCAGGCCTGTACTTCCAATGGATACTTTTTTATGACAAGTTGAAAATGATATTTATTTATTTATTTTTTTTTTTAAGCATTCAACCCCAAGCAAGGCAGGAAGCCACTAGCATGCAAAGTGTTTCAGAGTAGGAGCGAGAAAAAAGAGAAGTGATAGAGGAAAGGATGAAGAGACGGTTAGGGGAAAGATCAGGGCATCTGGAGACATCGATTGATGTTACATTTAAATAGTTGGGGATTATAGTTATCAGGAAAAAAAGGAATGGGGAGTGAGTTCCACAGGCAAGAAGTGAGAGACATGAAGCTATTGGAGTAGAAGAGACAGCTACATTTAACAGTTTCGACAGTGAAAGGGTGAGAGTAAGATGCCAGCCTAGTTGAGCGCTTAAATTCATGAAGTCTGGGAACCAGCGAAAACAGGTCATCAGAGCAGTTACTGTGAAAGCATTTGTAAAAAAGACAGAGGAAGGCAATGGCACGTCTGTGAGAGAGCGGCTGCAGACAAGATGCCAGATCATGGCCAATTACATTGCATATCTGTCTTTGGATTTTATCAAGGACCTTGAGACAATTAGAAGGGGCTCCAGACCATATATGGCAGCAATACTCCATGCAAGGACAAATCGTTGATTTGTAGATTTGAAGGATCGACTCCGGCGAGAAAAATTTCCTGGTGCGGAATAGGGAGCCAACTTTCCTAGCAGTGGACGAAGCTATTGAATCAACGTATTCGTTCCATCTCAGGTCAGCGGACAATGTAAGACTGAGCAGTCACAAAGAGGTGCTCTCGCGGAGTTGAGCATCAGACATTCTAATGGGAGGCAGGGATGGTTCTCTCTGGTGAGTAATAGAGAGCAGTTTTGTTTTTGAGTCATTAAAGTTAACCAGCCAATACCTGCCCCAGTCCACAACCGATTGGAGGTCCTTTTTAAGACAAATGGCCAGGTTAGTTTTGTCGGCGACACTAGATTTGTTTTTGAGTTGACATGTTTTTGCAAGATTGTCAAATTGCATTTCTGTTTTTACATGGTGTGAATATGAAGTTTTTTATTGATGTATACTGACAATAGTTTCATCTGTTGTGCTATCAATCATATTAAAGAAGTTGCAAGGCATTAACTGTTGAAATGAAACTTATATGAACAGTCAGAATTGCACTTCTGTAATGTAACTATTTTGTTTTTGAAAATGCAATTTTCCTAAATGTTGACTGAATCTAATAATTATTGATTTTATTATCTTTCTTTTACTTCTATATATGACACACACACACAAGATTTTTCACTTCTTTGAAGCCTGCATCTTCAGTTATACTCTGGTAAAATAGGCTTCTGTCAGAAGGGTACATGAGACAGAATGACCATGTTATAAAATAAGACATATCTCGGCTGATTTGCAGGCAAATAAACATACTCAAGAGTGAGAGCCAGATGTGAATGGGACAAGGCCCCGTCACAAAATGACCATTATCATCGTTTATGCATAGGCCCGACGCACGAGTTCCGGTCAAAAAATAAAAGAATATTTTAAAGTGTTTCTATTTTTTGACCAATAAAAATGCTTCCCTCCTAATTATACTCGTGTCGTTTTTCGAGCCTGTTAAGCCATAAAAAACACCATAAAAGGGGTCACACGGGGAAGTACAACAGCAGTCAACAGGAGGCCAGGGAAGAGACCTGTCACGGTCAGTCAGCAGCAGTCAGCAGGAAGTGCCACACCAACCATCGAGAACTACTATGAGAGATCAACCCAGGTCGGCAGCCGGCTTATGAACTATACCACAAGGTAGCTGTCCCAAAACCACATGTTCCTATTGAAATAAATCACGTAAATCTATTTCTGCTGTTGTCGTATTTCTTTCTTGCAACCATACGCTTGTCTATAACAAGCGTAACTTGGTTGCTAATTGAATTACCAAGATAAATTTGGTACCATTGTTTGTTTTGTCAAACTCTCTATGTCTGTATTAAAAGTTTGTAGATATGATAAAAATACAATTTTACTTTGGGATACCTTTAAGAGAATCATTTGGTTGTTTAAGTATACACTAAAAAATTGGAGTAAAATGCATAACTGAAGAAAAAATTAAACTTAAAAATTAGGAGAGAAAAAAAAGAAAAAAAGATCACCTCTTTTTGTAATTCAGCAATTTTGGTTTTTAAGGAAGTTTGGCATTTTTTCAATTCCTGAAAGGTAAAGCAGATCACACTTCATAAAACAAAAACAAAAGCATTATACTTTGGGATTTAATTTAAGATGTTGTCTACTAAACATTCAATAACATATGTTATGATAAAATTTAAAAAAAAAAATCTAAGAAATAATCCAGTTATTATAAATCCTTTTGTTTAGTGCAATGCAACAAAGTGATGTCAATTTACTGTTTTCTAACAATGATTGCCTGAAATTGCATATCTGAATAGTACGAAGGGGTGTTGAAAAGTTTTCAATCTGGCCCACTTCCCAGAAATCAGTATATTTATTTGGCCATTGACATACTTTATAAAATGAATCAATGGGTTGGAGAATAACTTTTCAGCACTCCCTCATAAGCAACTTCATGAATATCATTAATTATTATTATTAATATTTTAATAAATGCTTTTAAGTGCAAAGATAAAGAGTTGCGCATTCAGTTTTTCAAATTGCAAAAAAACAAAAAAAAAACATGAAATAAACGGTAATTTTTCAAGACAAAAATTAAGTAATTAACAAGTGCTTTCAATCAAATATTTTTTCTTAGAATTTGATTATTATTTCAGGGCAGTTTGCCTAACACAATGTCAATGCTAATTAAGAAGTAATATTATCTCCATTAGGCACAAATGTTTAATTTAATAACTAAACGTAACTGCATTTTCAAATTTTACTTTCCAGTTGATAAATCTCTGTCACCAGGTAATGCTGGAATTACTCAATTGATAATCTGTTTTTATCTTTGAGATTAACATGCAATCAGAATAATTCAAAGTCTACAATGATAGAAACTTACTTTGTTGGTTTCTTGTGCTTTTTCAAGTTCTTGCTTCCACATTGCATTCTGACCTTCCATTTCTTGGATTTTGATTTGGAATGATCTAGTTTAGAAACAAACAAAATTCATCAGTAACAAAGAAAAGAGTGCTATAATCTCTCTCTCTTATATATATATATATAAAATCCTAAGGGAACGATTGTTTGAATCTTGCATATTTCATATTTTTCTTATAAGATTTCTCAAATAGTCAGGTCCGTAGATGAAAATAAATAAACAGAGCATCTACTCAAATATGGGTATCCACTAAAAAAAATATATATATTTATATATATATATATATATATATATATATATATATATATATATATTGATTAATGGAATTGAGAATTGGAAATATCAGAACTTTTTGGGGTATTGGAATCAGAGAATTTTTAATCTAATTTCTGATTCCAAAAACAATTCTTTGTATTTTTTTTTTTTTTGTTTAAAACTTAATTTTCCATTCCTGGTACTAATGTATAAATATTTATTGATTTTTTAAACTATCAAACATGAAGTCAGAATCAGAAAGAGTTGAAATTTTTGGGACAAATGAGAAAAGAGATCTGGGAGAATTTGATACTCATAGGACAAGGTGGCGAGAGGAAGAGAAAGAAATAGCAAGTAACCTTATTTAATAAGCTTGTGTAAATGACAGAACAGGGAATGAGAAGGTTAGAGACAAATATTGCTCTGAGCTGAAAAGAATAGGAAATTGTGGAGAGTTTGATCACCCACATCCCGAAGGCATATGGCACATGAAAGAGAAGATATAAGAAAAAAATGTCAACTACAAATTAGTCATAATTGGGTATATAATATTTTTTTTTTAAATTTTAATAAAGCAAACAATCCAAATTAAGCATGAATTTTTAATTATACTGAAATGCAAAATATATTTTCAAAACAAGCCAGTTTCTGGTTTCAGAATTTCTAGCTTGTGAAATAATCATATTTAATAAAATTAAAGATAAAATCAAAAACGTTTTGCTAGACTGAAAAAAATTCTAGATTGCAAAACTCTAAATCAGACTTGTTAGATTTATACAACAAAATACAAGTCACTATTTACATAGTTCGAATTGTCATCCCTCATTTTTGTTACCATATTCACGTTTTGGCCATTGTATGCTCCTGCCTTCTTCAAGTGATTGGAATTTTGAACTGAACCTTTTGTTTCATCCACAGGTGTAGATTGTTCTAGTTCCACGTTCCATGTCTCTTCATTATCTATGCTTGGCTAGCTTATGAGATTTTTGTGGCCTACCATATATGCGGATTCCTTAAATTTTTGTATTTTCCAGTGATGTTCTCAGTCTAGTATTTCAACTTCATCTCACAGAGGACAGTGATCTCCCTTTTCCCTCCATATGTGGTCAGATATGCCTGGTTTTTCTATTTCCCCTCATGTTATGGCTTTACAATGTTCTTGCAGTCTTACCTTAAGGTGGTGGCCTGTTTCTATTTTATAATTCTTATCCCAGTTACATGGGATTGCATAGTCTTTAGTCATGTTCTCCTTTAAGGGGGAGAGGTCTTACTCAGAAAAGGTATCTGTGAAGTGTTGAACCATTTTTGAAATTCGTCCTGATGTTATATGAACTACAGATCTTTTGTATTTTCTCCAATAATTCCTTCACATAGGGTTGGCAGACCAAAGCTGTTTTCCGAGTGTTGTTATCCTCTTGTACCCTTCTATCCCAGTCTGTCAGAGCTGCTGCCATGTACCTAGGGTACTTTTTACGTTGAAGGGTCAGTATAAGCAGTAATGTAATGTAGCTTTCCTGTGCCTTTTCTATAAATAATTTCATATTAATTGTTTTGATGAACTTTCTGTTATGGTACCTAGACTTCATGAATTTAAGCGCAGTATAAGATTGGTGGCAATGTCACATCATTTTACAGTTGAAATTGTTAGATGTAATCATTAGTTGAATGCTAAGTTTCTTCTCTTGCATTTCTTTCTTGTGGAACTATCTTCCAACTTCTTGCTTACCAGTCAAGTTTGATCTTCAAAAATTTAAATGCAATATTAATCATCTTTTTTCTTTTTAATTCATGTTCTTTTTTTGTTTTCTCTCCTTAATATTGTTTTTTTATCCTCATATTTTCTAACGCTCACTAACTCCTTATGTTTTAGTGGTTTTATTGCTTTGTTTGGGGTGAAATGATAATAAAAATGTAAACTAATTAATTCTGTCTAACAGTTAAACTCTAAAGCCATTTTTTATCCAATGATGTTTCTTTGCTCTTTTATATCCTACAAAATCTGCTTTCATGTGTAATATCAAACATTTCAGATCCAACAATTCATAATGAGATTGATCAGTCATGTTAGTGTAATACACACACTTTCCAAATCCTTCAAAGCTGTAAGTAATAAACTGTACCTAAACTGATATTAAAATCTATTTACAATTATCTAGTATGTATGACATTTTTTTTCCTTTTAACTGTCTGCTGATTCATTGCCATCAATTCAATGTTGTCATTTCTAGATGACCACATGGCAGATGATTAAACAATATACTTATATTATTAATGAAAACATTAAAAGAACAGAACATCCAAGGATTTTTAGGCCAATACATGATGACTATTAAGGAATCACAGTATTTAAGGAAACTCAGATGGACAATTACTCAAGTCCTTTGAACACTGAGCCAATTAGAAAGGAAATTGAAAGTACAATTATTTTCTTACAAATGGATTGGTAGTAATGATGTATTTTTGAAATTATTCACTAATTTCTTTCATAAAATTCTTACAAATAAAGAAAAAATTTTTTTTTACTTTAAAGATGTTTATTTTGCTTGCAAGTACAACTATCTATGCCTATGTGTATATGTAGACAGATAAAATATGCAGAAAACACTTCTCATTCTATCTAATATATATATATATATATATAAAATAAAACAGTGTTCAATATAAAATAAAAGTAGTAAAATTTATAGTAAGAATAAATATAGATTTGTTCTTTACTGTTATATTTAGTCTAATGAGACAGCAACTGTTCTTTTAAAAATGTTTTATTGAAAAGTAGAGATATTTTATGTCTATTAAATTTAATCATCTACTTTTCTAAATTACAAATGACCTTTTGTAAAAATGGCTGCTGCAGAAATACAAAATTACCAAAATCAATACAGTTGCTGTGTCCAAAGTTTTGACTCACACATGTCATCATCAGGGATATGTAGGTAGGGAAAAAAATGTTGAAAAGCCTATGAGAAACCATTCTACTCTCTTCAAAGGAAACATGGCAATTCAGAGATAAGAAAGGAAAGGAATCTCTGGGAAAGGCAACTGAAAACCACTTCACTATCTTTCCAAAGTAATGTCAATTCACAGATAAGAAAGAAAAGAAATCTGTAGAGCAGACAACAGGAAACCACTCTTTCATAAGAAGTCATGGCAATTCACAGATGAGAAAGAAACAGAATCCATGGATAACGCAATGAGAAACCACACTACTCTATCGTCAAAGAAATCATGGCAATTTACAGATGAGAATGGAAAGGAATCTCTGAAGAAGGCAACAATAAACCACTCTAATTGCTTTCTCAAGAAGTCATGGAAATTCACAGATGAGAAAGAAATGAAATCTATGGAGAAAGCAATGGGAAACCCTTCCACACACTGTTCCAAGAAGTCATGGCATTTCACAGATAAGAAAGGAAAGGAATTTGGAGAATGAATTGAGAAACCACTCCACTATCTTTCCCAAGAAATCATAGCAATTCACAGATAAAGAAAAGGAATTTCTGGAGAACTAGGATTGTCTATACCCTGAAAGGTATAAAAAACAAAAAACCCACAGTCTTATAGAAAAAAAATGTACAGTCTTATCCTAATAAATTACACTAATACTTGTTACAAAATACACCAATGCACAAAGATAACATATAAACAGATCAATTAAGTATACAATGCAATGTACACGTATGTAAATACAAACACAGAATAGAGAGATATCTTCCTTTCTTTTTAAAAGTGTCAACTAGCACACCCCTTAATGCTTAACATAAATAAACAGTAATTTTATTTCTCCCTTTTGCTATTCTAAAAGACAATTTCCTCGCAGAACCAAAGCCCACCCACCCCTCCTCTGGTCGCACTTACTGTTCAACGTTTCTTTGTAGTTCCTTCTGTGAACCTGTCTCTTGTTTGGCAGATTCATATTGAACTTGTGCTTGGATGTAGTCTTCTTGGAGTTTGTCTCGTTCCATCTGTAGCTTAGCAACGCTGTCATTCAACTGGCGCTTCTCAAGTATCAGTGTGTGCTGTTCCAATTCATGCTTGTGTTTGCATTCCTGCAGTACCGATTCTGCCTGTCTCTGCAAAGTGAGGAGAGAAGAAAAAGAATAACAACAATTTGAGAAACAGAAATGCAACTGCTTGTTAGTCTTGCTTGTTGGTAAGAGAACAGTTATTTGTTTACAGGTGTTACAAGCATGAGGGGGGGGGAAATAAAAGGGGAATAGAAGAAATTAAGTAAAAAAAAGTCTTCATGCTTTAGGAAAGATTTCCAAATTATTTTCTTCTCTTTTTTTTTTTTTTTTTTTATTCCTTAGAATATGTGTTTTTCTTTTACTGATAACAGAGTGAATAAAATGTCAAGTGAAAAGATGTAAAATTTCTATTTACAAAACTCCAGTTTCACAATATTGATTTCAAAACCACTTGAGGATTGCAAATTTTATGAATGTAATATTGATTACACATCAAACGAAACGATAGGCACCGAGGAATTTGAATTAATAGAACAAAGTCAATATTTCATCTCAAGTGCTGTGATAGTTAAGCTGGCAAAAAGGAAATCATTTCAAATCCCAAAGAAAAGCTGTGTTTTTTGTGATGGCGGGCATCAGTTAAGATATTAGAGACAATTTCATTTTTTGATGGGTTAAATAAAAGACCCCTTTTTATACTAAGTGAATGGATCTTTTGGTCAGCAGAGAAAGGGTGTAATCTTTGACAGAACAGAGAAAAAAAAAACAATTAAAATGTATAAGGCTTGAAAAGAGTTTCAAGTTGCAAAGACTCATCATTTTCTAATAATCAACCATGTATTTGAAAAATATATAACGACTGAATAGCATAAATAATTTATATCATTTTGATAGGGATTTTACAAGTAGAAAACAACATTAAAAGATGTCCTTTTAATAAGACTATTATCATTTTTAATGCTTGTAATATTTACAATTTAATTAATATCCTTAAGATTTCTCTACTGATGATCTAACCAATAAAATCTTATGAATGAGTTTTCATGTCAAGGTTTATACTTGTTTCTATTCTACAAGTAGAATGAAATGTAAAGTTGATTATGGAAAAAATTTGGTCATCTTTTTTAAATAGGATTTAACATTATTTCTCTGGCTTTGTCATTACAAAACTCATTCATTATATTGTTATTTTATTTTGTTTCATTGTTGCCATCATTGTGAAGCTTGACACTTTTGTCGATTGAAACCGAGAAAATTATGAAATAAAACTTTGCTGAACAAAAAAAGATTAATTTAAAATTATCCAACTTAAACTGAGAACAATTGCAAATATTTTTCATGAATAACCCAATTTTTTTGTATGCAATTTGAATTTTTATTATTTCTCTTTATTTTCATAATACAGAGACAAAACATGTACCATAAAAATGCAACTCTTGATATGTAAAAATATGATGATGGTCATCAATCCCATGACCAGGTGTGACTGTAGGGTCACCACGCAGGTAAACTCCTGACCAGTACCCTCCACATAGGAGTAGAGCATGATATGAGCAAATTAAACCTGGCAGAGTTCATCTCAGTCCAGGTCAAAGACACAGCCAATGTTCTTGCCTCGGTCATAGACATATTGGCATTGATTTCATTGAGAGAACAATCTGCCCTGGCTGTTGACTTCAGTCTAGGAAGCACTCTGCTCAGTAATACCGTGTCATCACTGCACCAGTTGCATAAATAGCTATGGAGCACAGTCTACCCCATTGTGCTAGATGACCATTGACCCTGCAAGAATGTTCATCTGCCCTTTGTCTTATTTTTAATCCTTCTGAGTGTTTAGCCACCCCTTCACTAGAAAGCCTGAGGGGGGAACTGGTTTAGTTATAAAAATTATATAATTAAAAATATATAAATTATATAAAAGATTAATAAAAAGTTGAATATAAACAATAATGATGATGATAAAATTAATAAAGTATTGTCTTTAGTTAAATAGACAAAGTTTGTTTATTACTTTTTATTTTAAGAAGAGTATTTAAAAAATAATTATAAAAAGAAAGCCAGATAGTAAAAATAAATGGCATGAATAAATTTGATGTGTAAAAAAAAGAGGTTCAAGTCTTTTGATCTAAAAACCAAGCATAAGGTTGGTGAATAAGTATAATTTAAAAAAGATACAAAAGATTTTTGACTGCTGAATTTATAAAAGTAGGTGAAAACTGTTGAAAATTTATAAGAGCTTTGAGCCTAACATATTTTGAGTTTTGAACTGGTTATCTTGTCTTATTAGTAAGGCACACAAAGGAAAATTTATGCAAACTTTGTATTCTGTTTAATTGTTTTGTTATGTCATTGTAATAAATGTTTCAAATTTAACATGAGATTAAAAGACTTGTTTGTTTAAATTTACACCTTTACACAATACTCAGGATAAAAAGATATGATGTCCTCTCTTTTCTTCCCCCAATAAAAATTATTTTATAGTTGGTGATAACCCAACAATGCAACATGTAATACAATGATGTATAACAAACTTAAAATGAATGGTTAAAATACTCTCGGCTAATCTAAATGAAAAATATTTTTAAAATTTACAATTTACTTTATCAGATCATGTTAATAAGAAAACTGTCGAAGTGCAATATAATGAGAAAGACTGCTGAAAGAAAAAAGATCTATAATCAGGCAAATTGAGTCATAGGAATATTCTAGTTGTCTTTGGTTAAATGTATGAAGCCATTTGTTAAAGAACTGAAAAATTAATCAGTTTGTATTAACTATTGTCAGTAGATTATTTTAAATTCTTCAATCTTTAGAAAGAACTCAACGATGAAAGTAATAATCTACAAAGTATTGCATTCTTCAAGTACTCCACATTGATCATTTACCTGTATATGCCTTCATTTGAAAATATCTAGTCTTGCTTTATTTAATGAAAGCATAACAATATACTTATATTTCATAATGTCCAGAGATATGGGAATAATATTTCTCTACAAATTCCCTAAAAGTAAAAACATTTGACCAAGAAAGAGCATTGGAGGCATATTTTTTTAACAAATAAAATTTCATACACAATAGCTTCCTTTTTTCAAAGAACTCAACTTACTTTTTCAAATTGTAATTCTTCTATTTTCAATAAAAACTCTCTGCTTTCTGAAAGATTAGCATTGTTTTTTTGAAGTTCGAGTTTTGAAACCTGCTCCTAGAGTGGGGAAAGAAAAACAGAAAAAGAAAAAAAAAAAAAAAAAAAAAGAAGAGTAAAACAGTCAATGTAAAGTCTAAATGTTTTGCGTGTGCTGGCAAAAATGGTTATACAATGAACAAGCATTATCATATGACATCTATTTTGACATAAGAAAATAAAACCTCTTCAAAAATTCTAGTTTGAAACCACCTTGAAAACCCAAAGAAATTTTTGGCACTAATTTAATTTTCCATGAAAAATATCTGAATACACACAACCATTTAGGCAGCAAGAATACATGCAAACAAGTTTTGTTAAATTCAATGGGCAACACCTGTCAGTTTTAATTTTTTAATGTATTTTCTAATTTTCAAATAAGGTGTTGTATATCCAAATCAAAATTGTGGCTAAACTGTGCAAAGTTCACGTTTTTGTTGGAGTACTTTTGACTTGTCTCAGTCATTATTAAGAACTGAATGCTGTCAGAATAGTAGACAAGATTTTGTTAGGTACATCGGCATTTTTGGAATGCTACATTTCAAATTTAAATGTACATATATTGCAAGAGTGACATCACATGTAGAATAGCTTCACAGAGCTTGACAGCACCAAAAAATTTTAATTATTATTTAGTATGCATACTAAATATTTCAATTGTTTTAGTTAATATTTTACTAAGTAGCCACTTTAAAATACTGTCTTCTAACATTGATTATTTTGTGTATTTTCTTGCAGAGTGTGCTATATAGTATTTTGGTATTACCTACTAATAATTGACTTATGCTTTTAATTGCATTTTGGTTGTTTTTTATGTGATCATTAATATGTGCATGAATTGTACTAAATTTTGACAAGTCAAGCTACAAGAGTGTGTAATGTATTTGTGACCAATGTAAGAATTTAATGTCTTTTGATTATTGATATTGGAGATATAATCTTCCAATAGTCATGATAATTCATAAACAACATTGTTTTTACAGGGAGAAGCGGGACTCAGATTTTTAGGTGTTGAATTATAAGAAGTGAATGTATTAAAATTTTTATAATAAATGAAAAATCTAAGGTACTTATTGTAATCATTGGGATATGTAATAGTGAATTCAATTTTTAATAGCTTTTCTCATCTTGTTCAGTTAGGGTGCATTGGTTACAATAGAATAACAATGATATCTTTAGAAAAATATTATAAAATGAAATAGACGTTAATTAAATCTAACAAAACTTGTACACTGGCACGAACAAGTTTGGGGCCAATACATAAAATGATTATACACTTTTATCAGTAGTATCTGTGGACCTTGAGGATTCAAAAATATGTTGTTGCCTTTTTGTAGGTGGCATGTAACAGAAAATAGACTGTTTTAAGCAGCTTGAAGCTGAAAAAAAAAAAAAAAAGGCCATGTAAAACTATTGGGTCAATGAAAGAACTGAGATGATAAAGTCATGACAATATATAAATTTCTTAGTAGGAATTGTTCCATCTTATAAACACGGGTTTAAGGTGACTTGGCAAGTCATTGTAATTGAACATAAGCTTTCTTTCTTTTTTTTTTTTTTTAACACTAAAATTATAGCTAACATTTCTGATGAAACAAAGATGACAGTTGTGACACTGAAGGTGGAAGATGGCTTAACGGGAGAGAGCCAGGTGGCTGGGAATTTCCAGAAACAATGTTCAAACCATTCAAAAGACTTTGCTACTATTGGAAGTGTTTTTAAATGTAAAAAAAAAAAAACCAAAGGGCCACAATGCTTAAGATGCTCTATCAGCCACCATACAGCATTATTGAAAATAGGCTGTAACTTGTTTTCTGGCCAGCAAACAACTAAAATTTTATAAGAAAGATTGGGTCTATGAATTTCTTAGATAAAACATTGTAATTATTAACTTTTTATGAGTTTTCCTTTCATCTTATGTTACTTTTTTTTTTTTTTATTACATCTTTCAGGTTATTATTCTACAATCATTATGTAGGCGTGCATCAGAAATAATGAGTAATTCTCAGGTGAGATTTGAACTTACATCCCTTATTTCTGGGAGCTCATTGTTTTTTGATAGCACCATTACTGGTAAATGTTACCCAAATAAGCTATAGAATTATATTCCTTATTTGTCCAAATTAATGCAATTACACTGACAGTGTATGTTATATTCCTTCATCATAAAAAATAATTCACAAATTTAATGCTGATTCCTGTCACTTGCTAAAGTATTCTAGAATAATAATAATAATCATCTGAGAATTGTGATGAAAAAAAATAAAAGGAAAGACAAGTTCATAAATTCATACTAAAGAATGTCTATCTTAAATAGTTTCTCTATTCACTTGATATCAATAACAATATATATTGCTAATAAGATGTTTGAAATGATTGCTTTTACAGCTGGATTTACTTGGCAGCATACCCTGCTCTTATGTAATGAATAAAGCAATTGGATTAATCCCACAGTTATTGCTATGTAATAATTTTAACAAATGATAAATGATTATGTATTTTAACAGGCACACAAATTGGCTAGTGTAGTAACAAAAACAAAGGTGTATAGAAATAGTGAATGACACTTTTCAAAAATTGAATAAAGTATTAAGATATCATTAGAAACAAATAAAAGAGTGTTGAACAAGTAATGTTTACCTTCCTATATAACAGTGAAGGCAGAACAATTTTATCAGAAAGGAAAGGATTGAAATTGTAAGAATTAAGATGTGATTCCAATGATAGAGGATGTGACAAACAGGGAAGTTTTAAGAAGAATGGGAGCTATATACAAACTTGTTAACAATCAAAAGAAAGTAGCTGAAATTTTTTTACAGGAAACAATGAGGAAGGAAGGCTTGGAGAACATAACACTCATAAGATACATGAAATGCAAGTGATGCAGAGGAAAGTAGTGAATAGTCTACTTGACAACTTTCAGCAAATGAATGGAGAAACAAGTAACACAACAATCAGGGGTCATAAAACAGCAAGTATTATTGAGAACAAAAATGAAAGAAAGAAAGAAAGGAACACTGATTGATCACATCCTCAAGGAACATGACAAAGAGATCCTTTAATTTCAAATATGATTTCTCATCTTTTAGAATCCCTCATTAGTTGAAAAGCAAAAAACTGATCTGACTTTCTTTTTCTCATAAAGAAGCCACTGAATGGAACTGGTGCTCCTCGTCTTGTCTTAATAGTCTAAACTTCAAATACTGACACAGCGATATTTTTTATGAAAGGTGTGGGTGAACTAATGATTAACAGTACAAAACATTCAACTGACAAAACTCAAGTTCAAATTCTGGTTACAACAGTTTGTGTTCATTTTGTACTAATGTTCTTGGGAAAGGCATGAATCCATATCTCTTTTCGCTAACATTAAAATAGGAGGGAAAAATCAGCTCTCTCGCCTTGATTGGAAGTCAGTCTAGGAAAAGGAACATTCCTGAATTCATAACCATGGAGAAAGCAACAAGAAACGACTCCACTATCTTCCATCAAAACCATCATAGCAATATACATTTTACAGATCAAAAAAGAAAAAAAAAAAGTAAAAGTAGATGATATCTCTATGAATCAAGTAACAATAAGTATTATTTCTTTTGGCATACAAGATAATTGTAATTATGAAACTCATTTTACTAAAATGTCTTTTACTGTCCTTTAAGAAACGTATATTTTCCCTCCACATTCCCACCAGGCCCATGTCATAAACAAGAAAAAAAAGGGGGGGGTTGTTTACTTACTTTTAAAATCTGGTTTTCTTTCTCCAAATAAGTCATCTCTTCTCGCAGAGCTTCATCTGTAAATTCTTTTGTTTGCTAAAAAAGTTTTAAGACAAATCAAACAATTC
Source organism: Acanthosepion pharaonis (assembly GCA_903632075.3). Classification (NCBI taxonomy): domain Eukaryota; kingdom Metazoa; phylum Mollusca; class Cephalopoda; order Sepiida; family Sepiidae; genus Acanthosepion; species Acanthosepion pharaonis. Next base: position 2,397,473 of record CAHIKZ030000025.1, read on the forward strand.
TGCATAAAGATTTCAGAAACAAAGTCAATCAATCATAATGAAATTCTTTCATAGCTTATTTCTTACTTATAATCACTTAAAAAATCCTCAATTCTTTTTAAAATTCTATTTCAACAGTTTAAAATCACTGAAAAGATTCTGAAAACTTGTATGGCTTGAAATGTATTTTAATGCTGATCAGCCAAAGAATAACTAATTTTGGGGTAAGGAAAATATTTGAAGTGTTTCAAGACCTGTACTTCCAACTGAACATATCTTAATAACAAAATTGGACATATTTTTAAAAATGACAATTTTCATAAAATCTTCATTTGGTATCATGCTACAAACCACATCTTAATCTTTTCAACTCATTAAATAACAAGACAGAGTATAAAGTAAAAATTAACTGATCATTAAGAATTTTCTAAATTTTAAACCTATGCCCATGATAGAATTTGGATTCTTGTTTTAAAACCCCAGCTAAGCAACTCAATAATTATGCAGTATAAAGTGACCAGTATGAATTTTATGAGTGTGTGCTGCAAAACTTCTCAACTGATCAACAAAGTTCTTCTCCAAAATCCGCTGTTTGCTCAGATTTCGAGAAGTTGGTTAGGCTGACAACATTCTACACTCCCTCATATTCTAATTAATCTTTAGATCAATCCTTGTTGATAAATATGATAAAAATATTTTCATTTACTCCAACAATTACGTTTTATAAGAATAATTGTTATAAGAAAGAGACTCTAGTATTTGCAGTTTCAAACAAGCAAAATAAATTTTAGGAATGTTGAGTGAAATTTTTTTCTCCATTTTTTATTTTGATTAAGATCTTAATATCAAAAAAATAACCATTTTATTTTTGCTTCTTTAGAAAATAATTGCTTGGTATTGCATGAATATATAAGATTTTGTATATATGTTGTCTACAATTATTGTTGCATTTCAGATCATCATTATTAGAACCAAAAATAAAAATGGTAGCTTCAGATTGTTATAAAAAAAAATATTTTCAAATAGCATTTTCAAAAGTATCTTAACTTTAAAAAAAAAGTAAATTCACTTAAAATAGGAATGTGATATGCACATACATAGTTATAAGAATATATGTACCATATATACTTGTGTATAAGCCGACTTCAATTTATAGTATGAGCCCTAAATTGTTTTGCATGAATTTTAACCTCTCCAGATAAAAAACTTATCTGAGTATAATGCAAGTAGTCACCAAAAATGCAGGATTTGTAACCTCTTCAAAAAATTACCTGTGTATAGCGCGATTCCTTATTTTTTGCATAAAAAACTGATCATAAAATCTCACACTATACTCGAGTATATATGATACAACAGTTATAAAACAATTTTCTGCAAAATATTAATGTATTAATGCTTTTTAATCAGAAATCTAAACAAGATAAAAGGTTTTTTTTTGCCAGTTATCAAATGGGTGCTTATTTCTTAGTAACAACAGGTAAGCATGTCTTTTGTCTTAGTTCAATCGTTACCTTGTTGTCAGGCTGTTGACTTTGAAGCTGCTGTTGTAGTTGCTGCAATTGTTCTTGATGCTTTATAATTCCTCCTTGTATTAAGCTCTTAAATTGTGTGTTCAGTTCTTGATTTTCAGCCTCAAGCTGATAGAGAAAAAGCAAAGAGTATTAGAGTTTTGTTTCTTTTTAATTATTTCTCTCTATATTTGAAACAATAAAGAATTTTAATCACAATGAGATGATCACAAGTTAAATAATTGAATTTTGGAGGTTAATACATAGATTTATTTATGCAAAAATAAAAGTAGTTTTCTTATCCAATCACAATTTAACTAGATCTACAGTGTTTTTTTTTCAAATATTTTATTTCATATTTTGTTTTTATTATCATTAGGAAAGACTATATCAAAAGTATTTTTAAAAAGTGCTTCCGCAAAATGGTTTAACCGTTATCACACTGTATGTGACTTCATTTGCTGGACAAAAAATTTATCCTGCCACTGAAGGTGACTGAACCCTGAATTTAAATTTGTTTGAATTTCATATTTGTGTTATCCTGCTATGACAACAGAAAATAACTTTGAGTGAAATTAACAATAAGGATACTGCCTTGAAAAAGAATGCAGTGGAAAGGAAAGTAATATTAATAATGCCCAGTGCTAAAGGTTAATCCAAATTAGCGGCTCGGATTGAGGAATCGGAGAGCTGAGTTTGAATTCCATTTGAATCCATTACATTCGCTTTCGTGCTAATACCCTTGTGAAAGGTATGAATCCTCTTCTCCCCCTAGCTATGGGTAAATAGCAAGACAGACTGGGTTCTATAGCCTTGGATGGCAACTGGTCTACCGCAGAAAGAAATTGCAACCTACTGCAGGAAAAAATCTGCCTTGTCAGTCATGTTTTGAAAGCTACATGATTGCCTAAGTGTGCATCACGCATGGCATTTAAAAAAAAAAAAAATTTCACTTTTTGTCAATTAGAAAACAAAAAAAAATACGGTAAAAAAAAGTTTAGTAAGAATCATAAGTATATAAGAAATATAATTCCATCCATTATACAAATTTGAATGCTATTAAATTTTAGCAAAATATCGTCCAAGTGATTCTATGAATGACAGTGGCATCAAAGGTGGAAGTGAGAAGCCATTTTTAAATTCCAACCTTGTCTGCTGCATTCACTTTCACACTTATAACCTTGGGAAAGACAAATGTATCTATTCTCTCTCCAGCACTGGAGAAAATATCAGGGTAGATTGAGTTCTCTAGCTTTGGTTGGTAAACAGTCTAGGAGAAGGATTGCTATGAATTCAAAACAGTGCAGAAATTACCTGTACTTTACATTATCTTAAGTTAAATAAAATATTAGATGAATAAATGTCAGATTGAACACAAATAATGAAACAGAGAAAATATGTATTTTCTCTTCAAAAGTTTCCTATTACAGAATCAATTTGTTTCTTACTGCCTGAATAGAATGTTTGGCCCGTTTCAATTCCATTTCAGTTTGGTAAAGTGTATGGTCTGTTTGTTGCTTCATTTCAAAATCTCTGAAAATATATATAGCAAATATACAAATACAATTCAGACACTTAGTCCTTGATTAAACAATTTGTTTTTCTATTTTTGATCTTCATATCCAGATAAATTAAAGGGAAATCGGTTCCTTATGTACAATGTTTTACTTAAGTAGTATATGTAGGTAAAATATGTATAATTACAAGGTATACTGAAAGTTCTCAGCCCAACTAAAATCTAACCAAAATAACCAAACATTTGGATCTAGTGATAGTGGGGGAGAGGGGATCCTTTCTTGGTTGGGACAGAAACTTTTAACACTCTTTCAAGTAAAGAAAGGGTTGAAAAATAATTCTATTTGTTTTGTTTTGAAAGAAATTATATAATAAACAGAAATGGAAAAATGGTTTTAAAATCTTTACTTATCCAAATCCATTCAGTTAAAAAATATCCCTTAAAAAAAAAAAAAAAAAAAAAAAAAAAAAAAAAAAAAGACTATTTTTAATCTATAGGTCAATGCAATGAAATCACAAAGTTTTCTTTATGATATATATTCAACCTTCTTCTAATAGAGAATAATTCTGACATTAACTTATACATGCTTAAAATAGAATTTTAATTAAGTTACTTTTATTTTGTTACTAAGTTTTATCCTTGTTAACAGTGATTGTTTCATAAAAAAATTGTATGAACCTTGATTTCTTTTAAAGTGCTTTACAGATTTCAATGTTAGTTAAACAAAAAAGTATGGCTATCATTCTATTCTGTTCAAGTAGAATAAATGTATAGAAAGGTTTAATTTTGTTCACAAAATGTCTGGGTTTATTCCATTGAATAAATGGTGAAAAAAATTAAACTGTCTAAAAGAATAATCAAATATTTCAAAGAGAAATCAATGTAACAATATTATAGAAAAGGCATGAAACCAAAACATGTTAGATGTTTTCTTTTTACTAATTAATGGATGAGCAAAATTAAAATAACTAAAGCAAGATTTAACAAAAAAAAAAAAAAAAAAAAAAAAAATCAGAGCAAAAAATCCTATAATACAGCTGCAAACTGAGCAATTACAAAAGTTTTCTTGAAGACATGTTTTCTTTAATGATTTCAACTAATAAAGCAAAATAATAGCCATTTACTTTTTACACTGCTGGTCTATTTTCTCCAATTGTTTCTTGGACTGCTCCAATAATATTTCAGCCTCTTTTGATTTATCTGTCTCCTCAGATAATTTATATCTGAAAGTAATTGAAGAAATATATTACCTTTTATCTAATAATATCTTAATTATTACAATGTAGAAAACCTATGAAGCTAAAAAGAGTTGTGTCTGATATATAATAGATTTCTAATTATCACAGACACAGATAATTGATTAAAATGTATTGTCCTATTTAGCATAGTATAAAGGTCATTATTTAACAATAATCTTTAAAGTCTTTAAATGTTAATTTCTTCTCCTTTAGAAATGATTTCATTGAAGTAAATCCATCTATTGAACAATGGTCTCAGACATTATCTAGCATAAAAGCTACAATTGTTTATATCAACATTTTGGAGAAAAAATAAAATTATATTCAATTATCACTAAGAAAATAAAGTGAAGAACCTTGTTTGTCAAATAATTTTCAAACAAAGGTGAAAGTAATTCTGAAAAAAAAAAAAAAAAAAAAAAAAAGGAGAAAAACTGAAAGTAATTAATAGTCAATAAAGAAAAGTATTTGATAATTTTGTTAATATTTTCATCTTTATTCACATTGTATTTAGTACATTGGGTAAGGAAGTGATATTTTCTGTCCATTCTTGGCTGAAAACAACAAAGTAAATAACAGAAGAGAATAAAAAAATATATCAGTGACTTAAAAAAAAGAAAAAAAATCTTTAACATTTGTACAACTGATGTGTTCCATTTACTTCAAATTGTAACATTTGGTTCTGATTTGGTGCTATCTACTTCCTTATTCGGTCTGCTTGATGCAAACCTTAGCTGTTGACAATTTTCTATTCATTTTACATGTGTAGCACCTATCTAATAAACAAAAATACATAGGCTCAAAAAATGAGGTTTCATTTATCACATGTATTTATGCGAATCATAAAATAAATTTATTAAAAATCTTATTCTGAATTCTATTGTAAGAGTTTATATTTGTTGGTGGAGGAAAGGACATTACAGGTCAAGATAACATCATAATGAATAGTATTACAAATCATAACAGAGAAATCAACACAAATTATTATTTTTTTATAACTTCATCACCAAGTAAGGTGACAAAGCCACTAAGACGCACAGGGTAACAGAGTGAAAGAATGAGAAAAAAAAAAGTCATTATTAAGGAAAGAAGACAATAAAACAACAGGATAGAAGGAAACAGAAATGATGACTGATGTTGCATTTAAATTTTTGAAGATTGTAGTTGAAAGGAAAGTAAGAGGCTGGAAGAGAGTTCCACAAGTGAGAGGTGCGAAAAAAGCAACTATTAACATAGAACTTCCAGTCACATCTAGCAAGTTGAACAGTGAAAGGAGAGCTAGCAGTCAATCAAGCATTGTACCTTTTATAATCATTTTTTTTCCTTCTTTGAAATGGAGTTGATTCTTTAATCAAAACTTTATCCAATTCTATATTCACTCTATTTTCAATCTTTGAATTTTTTTATCCTAAAATTCAAGAAGGTATTCCATTAAATGGTTACAAAACATTTTTATCTATTCCCTTATGAATCAGTGGCATTGCATTAAAAAGATTACAATAGAGCCAGAAGAAAACAAATTAAAAGAGACTTGGAGAAAAAATAAAAAAGTAAAAAACATTTGAATAGTAGAAAGCAAACACACTAAGAGTGAGGTTTCTTTTTCTAGAATAAAATGCAAATCTCTTTTCTATATAAAAGCTGTTTGTATCTTTTGGGAAAGAATACCATTTGTTGCCTACACTGAAGTGGAAACTATTAGAAAAACCTGAACCATTCAAGGGATCATTTTTTTTTTTTTCATCACTGCCTCTATGACCATGCATTTCACAATGTCTGTGTAAGTTATTTTAATTATCTGATAAGATTCATTTCATTATGCACATGTAAAATTACTTTTCTCTTAGTGTGGGAAAATGTATTTTCTATCATATTACAGTGGTAAGAAACATCTGTTTATGTTGTTGAATCTATGCTTATATGTTTTTGGAAGTTTCTATATCTGTAAACTCTGTCTTGCTTCATATGTCTACTTTTGTATTTATGCATGAATAGACATTAGAATGTGCAGGTTTACATCTATTTTTCAATGGTGCAGATTAATTTTCTTTCCATTGTGTATATATCGTATAGATGTGTGCACATGATATGCGTGTGTGTAAGACACTGATGTATTTGTGGAAGAAAAAATACTATAATACCAAAACTTCAAAGTAGTTTTATAGAAAAATAGATTTTTGATGAGTAGAAAGATTAAAAATGTTTTATGGTAAATGTATAAATCTATTATTAGAACATAAAAGTTATGCTTTATATTTAGATATTGAAATCAAATTTATATTATTTAATTTTTTAAAGTCTAGTGTGAGAAATCTTTAGATGTTTTTATTTTCAATATGGTAAGTAAACAAGAAAAGAAAATATTTCTAAAGCAGGTTTTAGATAAGTAGAAATAAAATGAAATGTTAGGTATTAATAATTAACAAAGTAATTAGAATAAAGTTAAAGACATGACGATTTTCTAAGCATAGTTTAGATGTGGTACAAGGTCAGAAGTGTGTGGCACCCAGTGAAGAATGAACTCACTCAATCAAAATTGATCCAACCAGTAAAGCTTGCTAACGATGACCCATGGCATTGTAGGATAATGGCATCAATGTTTATTGTCTTTAAAATGTAAAGTGCAACTTAATTGAAATTATTTTAATCAGCAATTAATCTCTTCACTCATGGATCAATTCTTATTCCCATTATTTACATTCTGACTAATATCCTCATCTTTGTTGTTTTTATGACAATGTTTTGGTCATTGTGCTGTCCAGCCTTCTTCAGGTGTGTGTCAATCTAGGTAACCTTTAGGGAATTAAGAAGTGATGTATGCCATCTGTCAATCCTGAGAAGTCGTGGAAGTGCCCAAAGAGTTAGGCACTCTCTTGGGCGCAGATTTGGGTTATGAGAGATTGGCAGTTGCGCATGGCTACAGAGCCCAGACTGCCCTACTATTTACCCATAGTTGGACGTTTTGAATTTAGAGTTTTTCCTTCTCCTAGACTGATTGCCACCCAAGGCTATTACCCATAGCTGGGGGAAGGAGTGAAACATTTATTTAATATATGGAGTTAGACATTAATAGCAGATTGAGAACAATCTAAGAATATTTTCTCTTTAGTATTGCTCTATTATTGCTCCCATTTTTTTTTTTTTTTTTTTTTTTTAACTGAATCTGAATCTACACCACCAAGCCCAGGAATTGAACTCACAATTACTATGCTACCAAGATTCACCAAAACTTTAACCCTCTAAGCTATTGTTCTGTAGGACACTCCTGAATCTAGAACTGGGAGTCTTAAACCTAATGTTCTTATTGCCTTACTGTAATGCTTGACTGCCTTTGGCTGCTGCTTCTCTCTTCTTAATGCCACTGCTGAAGCCTTTGTTTGATTCTCTCTACCGATAATAAAGGATCTAACATCTAGCCTGAATGCAAATGAGAACAATGCCTCATGCCAGAAATTCACACAGAAATGATAAATATATTCTCAAATTTTTAAAATACCCACAGTCAACTGGATGTAGATTGAACTGTAAAAATATAAAATACAATGCTTTCCATTCAACCAACTGAATAAGATAGAGGGATGCTTTTTTGTATAGTTGATTACAAATGCATAACTCATGAATAGGTTTTAATTATTTTTTTTCTTTCTCCAAGTGAAAAAAATCATATAAAGAGTTCTAAATTACACTAAAATCTACAACTTACAAGTTATAACAATGGATGAGCGTCAAAGAGGTCAAAGGTTTCATAGAAAATATCAGTCAGCCAAGAGCTAAATACATTTAGTAAAAATAAGTTGTCTAGTAACAGTTAAAACGTATGCATGTGTATCACTGAGGAGCATAATGCCTATATAATTTTTATGACTAAGCTCACAGGCACATTACTAAACATTATTATATCCATTTCAAAAATAGAAGTTTGCTATAGCAACTATTTATATTACATGCAGTCTTACCAAAAAATATATATATATATATATATATATATATGTATTCAGTTTCACATATTTTGTTAAAATATGTAACCAAATGAAAGCCTATTCAGTCATCTTTCTTTATAACATCTTATTTCTTCTACTAACAAAAAAAAAAAAAAATGACCAAAAATAAAATACTTACTGTAAATTTCTAATCTTGGCCTCAAGAGAAATTTTTGTTTCTTCCAAAGAAGTCTTCTCTTGAATCAAAGCTTCAATTTTGCTAAAATTAGGAAAATAAAATTCTATAAATAAATTTTCAATGAATGAAGATGACTTGTCTTTTTAAAATCAGAAAAAAATATTTTATATAAAAGCAACAGTTTAAAATCAATAATTTCAATTAGGAACATATCTAAATATAAAAATAAAAATATTAATGGTAGAAACCATGTCAAATGGCCCACTGCCAACTAACCATTTTTTTTCTGTTTGGCATGAATATTTTATAATCAGCCATTATCATTTTGGAGAAAGTATTTTTTTAAAAAATTATTTTTAAATGCCATATTGTTCATTAGAAGAAATGCATTGGCTTTTGTAATGATTTCTTAATGATAAAATGCTTGTATGCCTTCCAGATATGTTTGTTTTCTTTTTTCTAATGAAATACAAAAATATTTTATTTCAAATACCAATGCATGGGTTGATGCCATTTTCATAGAAACTTTGTTTTTTGTTGGAAGGTTATAAAGTAGTTTTTGACTTACTGTACAGAGTCAAGTTTTTTTTTAATTTAAATTGTTCTGTAGAGACTGGAAGCAATGAAGTTCCAAAGGAGCCAAGTCGTGAGAATATGGTGAGTGCTGAAGGGTTTCCCCATTTCAGCTCTTGAAGCTTCTGCAACATGCAGTCTTGCGTTGTCATGATGGAAAATGACACTAATTGGTTTTGCCAAAATCAGCCATTTTTCTTGAATAGCTGCATTGAGATTGGTGAGGTAGTCACAATACTTCTTTGCAGTTATTGTTTTGCTGGCTGGAAGAAGCTTAAAGTCAATTATCCCTCTATAATCTAACCAAACAGACAGCAACAACTTCATTGGATGCAAGTCCCACTTTAGTCAAGGATTCTACACATTACCAAGCTGGTTTCCAGCTCAATTTTCATTGAATGTTATCATAAACAATCCATTTTTCATAGCCTGTGGCATTCTGTTCAAGAAAGGATCCTTTTTGTGGCATAACAGCAAAGAAATCCCTTGTTCTGTCCCATCAGAGAATGTGACATCTACGTATGGTGTTTAGAGATGAACCAAAGTCTTCAAATAGCAAAAGGTAGTTGAGATATCGATTTTCAGATTCTTAGCAATCTCTTCCATCTAAATCATCAGTTTATTTTCCACGATGGCAAGCAGAACATCTTCATCAATGTCAGAAGCTTACTCTGATAGTTCATCCCCAGTTGAATCAGGGCCAGTTCTTGGAAGAGAACCTCTCATTTCCTGTCTGGTCCTTGATCGTAGGCCAGACGAACGCTGTTTGACAAAAAGTGCAAATGACCCCCAACAGTATTCCATGAATGACGCCTACGCATTTTTCGTAGGCTGGCACGTGATGTTTTTGTTTCACGCGTGTTGGGGTAACAATTCTTCACTTAGCTGCTTGCCCCCGGATGAGGTAGACGTCACCAGAATCTGTCTTAGCCGTTTGCTGTTGGAAGAAGTAGATGTCACCAACACCAAAATTTCGCTGTTTGCTGCTCGAAGAATTAAGAACATCATCACCCAAGTTGGCTACACTTTTATGATTCACGTGTCTATACGAGAACATTGATAATCCCTCCCTTTTATGTTCAGAAAAAAAAAAAAAAAAAAGTGTATGAACATCTTTTTTTCGTTACACTGTATTATTGATGAAAATCCTGATCGACGACAATCACCATCTACTGTAAGTGTTGCATGTTTTTTTATATATCTTATTGTCTGCTTGCTCTATATTCCTATGATATTCATCGCAGTAATATTTGTCTGATTGATTACTCATCTCCCCATCCCTTGTGTTATTAAGTTTCGTTTTTCTTCTTATCTTACTTTTGCACCTTGTGTATTTGTAAATAAACTATTCTTATTATAAATTCTCATATTGTCTCTTATCGTTCTGTGTCTACGCATTGTATATTTCTTGCTGTGTTTACCGGTGTCTTCTGGATTCAGAGAATTCCACTCCCACTGTTCTTTTTCTTTATTTTTACATTGAACCCTGGGATCTCTTATTTATTTTTTTTTATTTTCTTGTTGCGTCCTGGCTATCGTACTCCTAATGAAACCCAGGGCATAACAATATATATAAGTTTGTTAGTTATGTGTATGATGCAAATTACAAAATGGATGATTCCAAAGAAACACCAAAGATTTATAAAAATGAAATAAAACCTCATGAAAGTAAAACAAAAGAAAAGGAAACTTCTTAAATAAAAATGATGCAGTTTACCTTTGTTTAATAATAATTTTAAATTAATGTTCGTACAATGACATTAATATTAGACAGCATCAATTTTGTGTAAAATGTTACAAATAGATATAAATTAAAAGATCAAATACATCTTTTGTGCATTAAACATTAAGAGAAATGCTTTAATTCAATTACTGAAAAAAAAAAAAAAAAAGAAAAAAAAAGAAAACTCAAAAGAATTCTAAGTAGAAAATCCTATGCCCCTCCCCCTGTTCTGGCAAAACTAAATTCGTAACTCTTTGATTTCTTTTTTGAAGTTCTCTTTAAAATCAATTTGTGCAAAGAAGCTTTGAAATACTGACAAATAATTAGGAGAATGTAGGTAAACAGTTTCAAAAAGAGAAAGAAAATATCAAAATATTGTGTAAAAGGAGTTCATTAGAAATTAAACACACACACAAAAAAAAATCATTAGTAAATACTTTGTCTTCAATTTTTTTTACCTTTTTTCTTTTTGCTGTCATCAGTTGTTTTTTTTCTTCATCTTCCATCAAATGTTTTCTTCATTATAACAGTAGTTATCAAATCCTAATCTGTTTTTACTTAGAATGCCAATATTTACACCCTTAGTAAAAATAAAAGATTCCTTGATTATATAACTGATATAAATTCAACGCCTCTAAACTTGATCTTGAAATATCTATTTTTTTAGATGAGCAGAATTAAGGCTCATTTATTGTAGTTTATTGTAAAATAGTTGAAATTACAGAAGAATTAAGAAATTATTAAAAATTTCTTGCATAAATCATGTCAGATAAACAAAATTCTGGTTTGGATTTAGTATTTACTTTAAAAAATATGATCTACTGCTTCATTTACTTAATATAAAAAACTTTTAATCTAATGTTTTATACAATTTTCATGCTTATTAAAATACAGCATTGGGTTTTCATAATTTGTATTTATGACTAAAAATTTTTTTTCTAATTCTTAGTTTAATAAGCTAGACAATTTTCAACAAAAGCTGGTCATTCCTTAAATTATCAATAAACTTAAATTTAGCAAAGTCTGGAGAATTATGTCAAAAGAAAATGATAAAAGATAATTGAGAAGGAAGCTGAAACTCCATCATTCCTGCCACATAACCAAAAAGAAATTCAAAAAAGAAATCAAAATAAAACCGAGAGACCAAATAGGAGAGAAAATTATTGGCAGTTATTTTTCAATAAATACAGAGCCAATCAGTTCTTAAAAGTTCTTTCAAATCATAGAATCCAATATGTCTTTTAACAAGCTTCTTTATAAAGTTCTTAGAGTCTAATCATTAGAAATCAAAATGTATCTGCAGTGTATTATTTTTTTTTCCAGTTATTGGAATTGCACTCAATAATCTATTCACATATTACTTTCAATTTTCATCCTTGATGCAACTTCAAAAGCTTGGTCTTCAGAAAAATGAAAACACACACTGAATAAATTTCTTTTCAAATTCTTACATAGCCCGATTTTGTGTCTTTTCTCCTAAACCTCCAATCCTATTATCAAATCTTATTTCAGTCATTATTGTATCTAATGTCTAAATTCTGAAACAAAGGAATAATTTATACATTGTTAATTATTAACTCAATTTATTTCCCTGGCAAAATCTGAAGCAAAATCTCTTTTCTTTAAAAATATTTTATTAATTTTTAGAAATCTGCAACAACAAGTAAGGAAACAATGGGGCTATAATACTGAAATACTGTACTAATAATATCATTAATTTACTATTTGTCTATCTATAGTGAAAACCCAAACAAATGACTAATTTGATCTTGTTCTGAAAACACAGAGGCCAGGTGACTTAAATTGGTACTGCTTTTCAAGAATTCTTGATATTTTCTGCTAAAACTGCAAATAGTAGTTCAAGACATGGTGAGCTAGAAGAATCTTTTTGGATTATTATGATAAACTTTGATTCTAATTTAAAGGCTTACTGATGTTTTGTATGACTATGAAAAGACGTAGACAGTTAAAAAATACTATAGAAATGATCTTTTGTTTGCAATATTAGAATGTTACAATTGATAATTCAGAAAATACTAACTTGTGCAATTTGCTATTCTCCTCCTGAAGTATTCGATATTGGTTTTCTACCAAAGTACGCTGATTTTTTTCCTTTTCCAATTTTTGCCTGCTTTCTCGAAGATGCTCCTGTATCTTAGCAACAGATGCAGAGTCTGAAAAAGAATATACACGGGTACATATATATAAATAGTTCATTTTTCTCTGATAACAAGTCAAAATGAAAAGTTCAGAATCCATGAAAAAGATATCTTAAACATAGGTACCTCCACGAAATTGCTAAAAAAAGAGCATAGTCTGATGAAAAAGACGCCAAACTTTATAAAAACAAAATTTTATCGTCTAAATGCTTATGTTTTTATGAAGAGGAAAGACCAAAGTTTTTTTTAATTATTTTAAAAAATTTTTCCTTCTTTTTAGAACATTCTAAATTTTTATTAAAAAAACCTTGTTTCTCTTTGTACCAACAACCAGGACTAGTAAATAACAGACAATTTTTAGCATGTTTTTTTTGTATCACACACATTAATTTGGAAAATCTTGCAAAAATAAAAATAATTGTCGGATGTTAATGAAACTTTCAGAAACTATTCACAGATGATCGAAATTATTATAAATATTTTTTTTTTTTATTAAAGTCATGGCAGAAATGTTTTTTTTATATTTATTAACACCCCCATAACTAATTTTATGAAAAACTCTAGAAATTCGAGCGCATCAACTTTAGTGATTACAATAGTTAAAAGCACAAGGCTTTGAAGAATGCAAATCATTTTTTTTTTTTAATTGGATCTGCAGTACTTGAAAATCAGCTCTGAATTGTAACATACAAAACTCAATAAAACAAAGATACTATTTAATTTCAAATACTTTTATTTGTTTTTAGTTGTTTTTATGAATATGGACAATATTTTCTGAAAGCAAAAAATTTTTCCAATGGAAATTGAATTTTTAATACAATTATTTGTTATTTCTTTAATTATAATAGATTTTTACATTAAGTTTTTTAAAAATATTATAAAATTAGTTAAAAGCCACATCAACTTTCCTAAGTGTCTTTATGAGATTGTCTAGCGCTTTGAAAATTGTATCATTTGGACCAATCAGAAGATCCGCAGTAATTAAGAAATGTAATTTTGTGTTTATAATCAATGGTAATTATAAAGTACGGAAGACCAACCAGAATACAATTAAGTTGCATTATTTGAGTTCAGCATTGTTCTCCGCTGTTAAGGCCTTTACTTTTTTTGCGAAACACGTATGGAGAAGTTAATTTGATTTTCAATTTCAACTGAGAAGGGTACCTATAAGTATCAGTATCATCTTATGAAATTTAACTACTGCTAAACTTTAATTTATATGATCTTATTTTTATATTAATCTCAGTTATGACATTTTTTCCATAAATGAAATATCAAAATTAATAATAAAATGAATGGAAATACGAATAACACAGTAAAATGTAATAAATGTACATAAAATTATAGTATTTTATGTACACTTCTGATAAGATTTCATAAGAAAGGTACCTAAATTAATTAGATACCTTTCTTAGGAAATTTAATCTCACTCTTAACAGTCTTATTTTTTAATTTCTTTATAATATATTTTCCATAAAGAATCGTAAACGTAAAGATGAAAGCTAAGTACCAAAAAAAAAAAAATTTAAAAATTAGTTTTCCTTAAAAGTAATGAGGTAAATAACTTGTTCACTTAAATCTAAATAATTTCACTTCCTTCCATCCGTAGAAAGAATTATCCTCCTGTAAGTTATCTAAACGTCATGAAAATGCCTTTCGTCACTTGTCAAATGACACGAAAGGTTATGACCTGCTTTGTTTTATTTTCAAATTACATTTTTTCAGCGCAGAAGCTAATTTAAGCTTGGTTCAAAATATTTTAAATAAACATTATAATTTCTGATTCTATTAAAATAAGTTTTGAAAAAATGATGATTGATTTTTAAAAGAATATCAAAGTCAGATTTTCATCTTTTTTATAAAATGGAAAAAAATGATTGAAAATGATGGATTATCTGTCCTTTTTTTTTGAAAAAAAAAAAAAAAAAAAAAAAAGATTTTTAACGAAAATTTCGGATGTGCTAGGAATGATTAAAAAATGTAAACAAATACCTAAAAAATACTTTGATCTTTCCTCTTTAATAATATGAACATTAGACGATAAAATTTTGTTTTTCGTCAAGCTCGGCATCCTTTTTATCATGCTATGCTCTTTTTTGTTTACATTTCGTAGAGGTACCTACTTAAACAGTTTTGTTCATTGTTAATCTTTAATGTATCCAGTATTGTAATCAAGCCGCTGATCTTAAAGTGTACAGAGAAAGGACACCTGAAAAAAGAAATAGAAAAAGTAAATGCAGTAAGCAACAATCATAAAAGGTTGAAATGGACATTTGTAAAGTCATGGTGTCGAGTGAGTAGCCATGGCTAAATGCAAAAAAAAAAAAAAAAAAAAATTAACAGGTAAGAAGACAAAGGTTAAGGCTAAGAATTGGCATTGACACACAAAAGCAAGTTTGGACAATCGAATGCAATGATCTGTCTTCTAGATAGAATCATGTTAAACTGTAAACCAGCCTATTTTATTGGCTAAGAAAAATATCCCAGTATGCATTTGTAGGACTTCTATCTATAAAAGGAGAGGGGGAAATGTTTTGCAGTCATTCCCCATTTTGGACTGAAATCAACACACAGGTTTCTGTTTCAGGATTTGAGGTTGAGAAAAGGAAATAATAATGATGATGACAACATGGATAGGATAAATGAAAGCCCCTTTACAAAGCCATAAAAGGGGGCTTTCATTGTTGGATTACTCTCCAAGTAAATGGACAGCAGAAAGAAAGAGATGACATTTTTTTTAAAATATATAAATGTCAATATTTTTTTAGCCTCTATTCTATAAACTTGCATCTACAATTTTGTGGGTAAATAATTTTCTTTTACATTTAGTAAGTCAATAAAACACTATGCAATAAATAAATAATAAAATTTTAATAAAGCGACAACATTGTATGAAGTAGAAGAGATGCTTCAAACTAATTAAAACACAAACATGTTAGTATTTGTATTCCCAACTATATTTTACCATATCAAAATAGACCTTTATTTTAAACAAATTAAATAACATAACCAATTTAAAATTTACATAAATCTTTAATAAAAATTCATGATTCTGAAGACAATGTCAAATTACTTTTGTGATTGTTCTCAAGCTTCCTTCAAAATATATCTGCATTCATGTATGTTTTTCAATACTGATTTTTTCAAAGATTTGAATGTCATTAAATTGTTTTAAAATTAAAGACTTCCTGAATCTTTCATGACAAAGCAAATCTATAAATCTTAAATATAGAAAAAGATCAAAGTTTCCATTTTCAAATGCATATCTTACAAAGAATAAATAAAATAAGGGATTTTTCAGTTTTAATTTTTCATTATTGTTGTAGATTTATTTGGGCTGTCTCTTGATTTTAATTCATAATCTTCTGCCTCTGCAGTGTTTAAATTAACTCACCATTTAGATTAAGATTCATAAGTGTGTCTTTATTATATTGAACTCCTGTGAGGCTGCCTTCATTTTCTGTCGATGTCAAAGACATCAAATCGTCATCTTTGAGAATGTCCGAACTGTCCAGGTAATTGAAACCACTTAATCCTTCAGCAAATATTTCAGAACCAGGCCTACAATAGAAATGTGCAGATAAGTGCCAGTACATGTCAATTTATACAATTAATGAACTTATTTTAAAACAAAAAGAATGAGAAAATCAAAAGAAATTTAATATCATTTTTTGCAGTCTCATATAAAATGCATATCATTTCAATTTAAGGTGCATAGACATATGAAAAGTATGACAGTGGGATGTGCAAAGTTTCAGTTTTTAGCCTTAACACACCAAGTATAATTTTATTTGTTAACTAGTGGCAGACTAATTAAGAAACTACCATACTGAGTGAGATTCTTCCAAATGTTCATGATATAAAGAAAAGGAAACATAGCAAGTCATTTCTACTTGAATTAATAAAATGGATGAAAGAAAAAGACAAATAATCACAAAGCTCTACATGTATGCACATCCATGCAGACAGGTGAAAATGTACACACGCTCACACACTACAAAAAAAAACTTGTATCAATGATAAGTGCATATAAAAAAGAAAATCAAGAAGTATAAGCAGTCAATTGCAAATACCCCCCGACGAGTGGACAGACTGGTCTATGAAACTCTCGAGTCAGGATGCTGAAGGTAAGTAGCAAACTTTTTATTTATATTAATTATATATGTACATGTGTGTGTACGTGCATCATTTCACTCATAAGCATAAGTCAATAGTGACCAATCCAGAAAATGTAATGTGTGGTCCAATCAATTCTTCAAATTTATGTTCAATCATATTTTAACAAGTAGTTGTTTAAAGAGTGTGACTATAAACTACATCTAATTTTTTATCCTCCATAACTGGAGTAGGATTAGATTCCAGTTCTAGTTTTGAATTCAGAGTTGTCTTACTCCCAAACTGGTTACCAATCAAGGCAAAATAGCCCAATCTGTACAGCTTTTTAACTTGTAACAATGGTTTGATGGGAGATGGATGCTTGCCTTTTCCAAGAGCAACAGTGCAAAGAGAACATAGTTTCAACCAGAACTCTAACTTGTCTTGCCAATGCCATTAATCATTAAGCTACCCACAAGAACCTCCCAAGAGGATCTAAAGGCAATGAATCTTGATTGGCATAACATTGAAAGAACAGCAGCTGACTGAAGACACTAAGAGACCTTATTGCCTGATGGGCTCAACAGAACAGGAGGGCCTAAAATAAAAAATCTCCTCAGAGATGGAACAATTAATCCAAGTCACATTATATATATATATATATATATATATATATACACACACACACATACACACACACACATTAGTGTAATTGAATAAAAAATTAATTTGTAAAATCTTATTTGTCTCTAGATAAACAAGATTACTTTTTATCAACATTGCAATTGCCAATTTTCTGTAGTTGGTGGAGGAAAGCATTTAAAACAATTAAATACAATAAATAGAACAATATATAAGTAATTTCATCCTCTTCATCCAATACTATAAAAAAAAAAAACTTTATATAATATAGATAGTAAATAGCTAGTTGGCTGATACACAATAAATTATTTCTTGCACAAAAAATAATTACCAATTTATTGATATCTCTCTTGTCATCTCTAAACTAGATTCCCACAAGATATGTGGACTTGACGGCATCCCTGCAATTGTCTGAAGGAAATGTCCTCCTGGACTGGCTTCTGTACTCTTCAAGCAATATGAAAAAAAATGCCTTGTTCCTTCTTGCTTTCCAGCTTGTTGGAAATCCTCATCTGTAGTTATTATCTTTAAGAGCTTTGGTGACCTTATGATTCCTCAAATTATTTTTTACCCATTTTTGGCAAAGCACCGGAGGCGCTAATAAACTCCAAATTGCTTAAGCATCTCACTTTGCATGGCCTTCTTTCAGATAAACAATATGGCTTTTGCTTCTCTAGGTCAACTGTTGACGTGTTATTCGTTATTAATAAATTTGTCTATCTAGTTTTAAATAATAATGGGAGGCGTGAGCTGTGGCTTTAGATTGAGGGCAATTGACAGAGGGTTTGACTTGATCATTCTTTCTTAACGAATAGGATAATGTAAGTCATATTAAACATGCATTCTTCTAGATCCTTGCATGTTAATGTGGGGATACCCCACCCCAGGGCTCTATCCTTGAACCCACATTGCTTCTTATCTTCAACAACCTTCTTGATGTCATCAGTACACAACTCAATATTTATGCTGATGGCACAACTATATACTTCTCTCTTCATATTCATAGATCTGACAAAGTAAAACTGGCAGCTGATCTCAAAACAAAACAAAAAAAAAACACATCCAATCAGTTGTCACCTGGGGCAAGAAATGGATTATGGATTTTAATGCCTCCAAAATTAAACTACTATTTTTTAGTTAGAGAGAATCATATTTGCCTTTCATCAGTATGCCTGATGCTAACCAAGAGAGCAACACATTGTGCCTTCTGGGTCTCATGTCTTCTACTGATATGAAGTGAAATGATTATATTGAATCAATTGCTGGGTTTGCTGCTAAGAAAGTTGGTCCATTGTGTCATGCCAAACGATTTTTCTTACCAAAGTCCATCTTACACATTTATGCATTTACCATTTGTTCATTCATTGAATATTTCTGTTATATCTGGTGTTCCTGCTGTATATCTTGAGATTCTCAACAAAATCCAAAGGAGAACCTATAATGTTAACGCTCATGACCTGGCATATCGACTTCAGTCACTCTCCCATTGCCCTACAAGTATTTTAATGACAATTGTTCTAATGAGCTTTCCCTCCTTGGTGCCTCAAAAACACGAATTTAAATGTATTAATGGATTGGCAACTGGATCTCGTTTCCCTGTTGAAATATGTAGATGTAACCGAAAGTTCAAACTTATCGCTTCTTTTCTCTATTGCTTCCCTGCGAAATACGATTTTCAAAAATTTAAATACAATATCAATTGCCATCTTCTGTCTTACTGAATTGTTCTTTCTCACATTTTCATTTTTTTTTTCACTCTCAGTAACCCCTTGTATCTTAGTGGTGTTGTCAAAATGAAATGATTAAAAAAAAAAAAAAAAAAGTGTTGTGTAGGGTGGGGGGAATGAATGATGTAAGATTTCATATCATCCACTACTATCAAAGGAATCAATATAATATATTAGTTTACTTACTGACAAAAAGACTTTTGAGTGGGTACCAAAATAGAAGAATCTCTCAGAAGTCCATTTTCGAAAGTTGCAAGATCCCCAGACTTTTGTTTCAGTGATGAGAAATCAGTCAGTGAAGAAGGTTTTGGAGTTGATGTTAACTTTTGGCTACTTTCTTCCAACTTCTGACATGATTTCAATATTATTGTGTCAATATTTTCATCATTGTCTTTAGCAACAATTCCATTAGATGTAGCATTAGCCAATTCTTTTGGCTGCTCTGGTACCTGAAAGTCTTTTGGTGCTAAACAATCTTCATTCTGTGCAGTTTCATGTTTTGCAATATCAAGAGACTCTTTATCATCTGTAAAGGCAGATCTGTCCAATCCGTGAGAAACATTTTTGTTCTGTCGAAAGATAAACAACATTTTTCAGTGCCAATAAATAAAATTATTAAATTATTATCATTCTTGATAAATAGATTCAATTTTCTTTAAGTTTATCTTATTTTGGCATCATTCATTTTACAAGAGCATAAATTAGGAAGTTTGTATGGATTACAGAAGAATAGTCAAAAGTTAAAAAATGTATTAGGAATAGTAAGTTCTTAGTTGACAACCGATTCAGTATGATCAACACATGGTTGAGAGAATAGCAATTTAACAAAGAGTGACACATTCAGATTAAACATTTTTTGATTTGTAGACTTTACTTACAACATATTCTAATATCAATGATAAATTTCACCAGGTTTCTAATTTAACCGTTAAATACTTCTAAATACAGATCTTAATAAATTAAATGTATTGCTAATAATTAGAAATATGATTATGATGACAGAGAAGACACAAGCATATATTTAATTCTGAAAGTGATAAGAAATAAATACAAAAATCGTAGCTACAGTAACATAACTGCATTAAAAATCACAATAAGTCACCATAACTAATGCATATAGATATTTAACAATAACAAACATAAAAAAACAAAGAAAAACTCAAAGAAAAGAAAAAAAACGAAGATATCAGTTTTTGTTAACAGTGCTGATTTCATGCCTGCAATCTGTGCCATACTTTGTTAGTAGAATATTAGTAGCGATTAAAAGTTTATATGTGATTATGATTCAGTAGAGATGAAAAAGGCAGTCTCATCCTCATCTGAAGTAAAACTCTTTAAGACTAAAATTGTCTTTCACATCTTTATATGTAAGACAAATTTCAAAACACAAGAACCATTAACAGAAATATACTGTTTTGAGGAAGCATAGTCATCCATAATAAAAAAGCAAGTGTTTTTGAACAGAGGAAGCAGTGGCTTCAATCAAAATCTGTATGCACAAAAATGATTTGTCAAAATTGATACAAAAACATAAAATATTCTTTTTACCTGTCACCATTTTCTATTGACTGACAGAGTATAATTGTGTGGCAATGGAAAAAATCTCCATTGTTTTTAAATTATTATTATATTGGTGTTACACATTGACATAGTCAATAGAATTTTTTTTTTTTTTTGAGGCATGGTGTCAACAAATCCTCACAGAGTAAATGTTGGCAGTTTTCTGGAGGTCTACAATTATGTCTTCCAATTTTCACTAAGTGCTCTTTTGTGCTTCTCAGTGGTGTTCCTAGTGTAACCAATACTACAGGAATTACTTCAACAGTCATCTTCCATAGCTTCTTCAACTCTAACTAAACCAGTTTCTTTGAATTCTACTTTTGTAGGCTTACTACTAGTAATATGAAATTATTGTGACTATTATTGTTGTACAAATTAAATTTCTGATAATTCTTGTCAGTAGTAATACTAAAGAAAGATTCTGTTGTAGACGAGAATGGACCTTATTCAGAAACTGAATTATTGTGCCAGTGTATATAATAGTCTTCTTTCAAAAGAAGTGGGAGGAGAGCCTTTCAGCTTTAATACTTTAAAAGTAATAAGTAGAAAGGTAAGAAATATCAGATAAGACATTGTTGGAAAGCATCAAAGGCTGAGAGGACTTAGAAATAATGCTGATGAATGAAACAATATGAAATTCATAAGTATTAACCATAAATATTAACAGATTTGCCATTGACAGTTTTCTAAGCATAGCTATTTTGTCTTATTACTTTGGATATTAATGATGTTCTTTCAATATTTCTATTAAAGCACATTCTCTTACTTCATACACATTTAAAATAAAGTTTTATTGAAATAAAAACTGCATTAAAGCTTAAAATTTTTATTTAGATTGGCCTATTGGATTTTCAATGTATTTTTAAAAACCAATCCCAATGTTTGACTGGCTATGTATGACCTTTAATATGAGTGTCATTTTGGTGAATAAACATTATAAAGAGGTTGTAATTTTGATAAAAATAGAAAGCAAAGCAAAGACCAATCAATCAATGTATTTTTGTCTTCAGTTTTTGAACATCTGTTATAAAAGCTTCTTGACTTTTTCTGATGTGCTAGAACTGAAGACATTTGGTACTTGAATTTACAGTGGGACTGTTAATATACTGAGGAACCAATTTTAAAGAAGAAGTCAAAAGATAATAGATCATTTGAAAATTGTCAAAGTGTTGTAAGGAAGAATGAAATGTGCTTATGCTACAAAAAGAGTATGTGAGTGAAGAGGATATAAAAGCCAAAAGCCTTTTTGGATTTATTAAAGGAATGATGAACTGTTGTAAGTATTCTTCTTGAGTTGAGAAATTGCTTTCATAGTTATTGGTATTTCTTATAGAATTCAAAATCCAGAAAAAATAATATAAATCTACTAGTGACATTTTCAATCAGAAAGTCAACATTAGAAATAAACTAAGCTAAAAACTTACTGTGGCCTTTGTTGAAAATGTCATGACTTTAAATTCTAAGTTATATAAACTTTCAACTGGGTTAAAAATGAAGCATGAATTATTTACACTATTTATATTTGGACTATTGTCCTCATCTTTGTTGTTGTCGTAATCACAATGTTTTGGTTGTTGTTGTTGTGCCCACCAGCCTTCCTCAGGTGTATATCAATCTGGGTAAGTTACAAGGAATTCTATAAAGATAGTCTATTCTTGTTCCACTGCCCATGTCTAGGGATATCATCTAGATTAAATAAAGAGTTCAGTTCAAATTTTCTTGTTTCTTACCCAGATCGATATACACCTGATGAAGGCTGGAGAAAACAACAGCTGAAACGACAAAAATGAAGACAATAATCCGAATATAGTGTAAATAATGATAACTCACAGAAATTCAGACAGAAATGAAGTATGAATATTTCATAAGGAAAATTTATTTTTTATGTCTATGTAATGAATTAAATATTTTAATGATAAAAATATTTTAATTTTATGAGTTTAAAACTATTGTCAAAAGTTTCATTTCTAGTAGAAGTTATATGTTCTCCCAAAGAATCTATTTTTTTATATCAATAAAAGTTTTAAAAGATCTATTAAAAAGGTGCCAATTGTTTATGAAGATGTGGGGAAAAAAATTACTGAATATCAAAAAAATAAAATAAAAAATTTAAAGAACTTATGAAGGATTAGCAATAATTAAAAAAAAAAAAAAAAAAAAAAAAAATTTTTTTTAATCAGCCAAAAAACCTAAAATATAACTAATATAAAAAATAAAGAAAAGTAATGTATACAGAAGAATTTTAATCATTACAAAAAATTAATAAATCTTATCTCTTAAATGATCAGAGGAAAGCGAGATATATGTATAGATTGACTATTCTTAAAAAGGTATTACCAGATGAAATATGCTGTAAAAAAGAAAGGTAAGCCAAAGTATACAATTCTTCATATGATATTGTGCATCCCTTCCCATAGTGCCACCACACCTTGTAATAAATCTACTGCTTCTGTCTCAGGTAATGTGCACATTTACCGTACCTGTAATCTTTGGTCAGAGAGCTCTGGTGATGAACAAGCGGATGGCATTCTGTGACTACCGTTGCCACTGGTTGTACTGTCATCGTCACCATCATCGACCACATTACCATGGGAATCAGGTTTATATAAGTAGGTCTGGCGGAGCTCACCCATCGTTGCCAGCGATGGGTGACCTACAAGCTCCAGGATGTCTTCCTTCACCTGACAACAACAAAGACAATACAACCATAGGTGGGATGTGCAGGTGAAAGAATGAGTGGTCTTAGCTGGCATGATCAATTGGCAAACAGGCACTGGTGTACTTGAGGTGCTGATCCCCCCCCCACAAGACTGCCTCCAGTGAAAACAAAACCAAAACCAATTTGTTAGTATTATGTATCTGTCTGTTTCACTTGTCTACATGCATGTCATCTGACTTGAAGTTGTTTACTTCAATAAATAAAATTTGCATATTTTAACAAAGACTTAAGCAAAACAAAAATTGAGTATTTTTTGTTGAACAAAAAACAGCAAGAATAAAGAAAGAAAGTTGGGGGAGGGTAAGGAAAAACCCTACAAAGTGACATGCAAAATATGAATGAAAACAATGTCAAGTCAATAACAAAAATCATAATGTTAGTCCACTCAGGGTTTTTTTGTTTGTTTGTTTTCTTATTATTATTATTAGTAGTATAAGACCAAGAAAAAAGAAAGAAAGAAAATAAAATAAATGTAGTGAATTTTTTCCAAATACTTAGGTTGTGCACAGTGGCATACCAAACATATGAGCTACCCTCTAAAATGACAACTAATTTAGCATCATACATCATTCTAATATTAATGCTACTAATTCGCCTAAATGTCATCCTGCCAAACTTGCCATCTGGGATGAACCATTTCTTCCACCCACCTCTAGATCTACCAATAGTTGTGTAGAATGTCCATCAGTACTCCATGGAAAATACGGTCGTTTGTGGTTTGGAAATTTGCAAAATTCATTGACTGGTACCTTTTTTTGTGATGGTCAATGATTACTAAATTTTGGTGACATTTTGCCTGTGATTCTGGTTTTAGAAAATGTGCATGAAAGACGATTTTATTAATGAAACCTATTTTTGAAGCTGCATTTTGATGCACAAGTTTTAAATTACAGTCAACATATAATAAAAGAGGCTAATATTAAAAAAAATATATATATCAATGGTAATATTAGCAGTTTCCATATAAGGAAACATTTGGCATTCATTGCCTGTGCAGCATGTGCTACGTTTGATTGAAATTTATTCTCTTTTTATTAAAATAATTTTTCAGGAAAATAGGTTTCAAAAGCTCAATAACTGTTATTGCTCTTTCCAGTATTGATGGGGGCTTTCTTCACTAAACATGAAACATCGACATCTAAATTATGTCATTATTTTCTCCTCAAATTACACATGCTGTTCAATTTAATTATTGCTTCTGCTGCAAGTCCTCAAGTAATGTGATATCTGTTATTTGGTAAAGTTCTTTTTTTATGATTCCAGCACTACTCCATGAGGTTCTAAGCAGGATAGCCCTTGGCAAGACAATAAAATGATAAAACCTATCTGCCAATCTAGTACTGCACTTAAATTCGTGAGGTTGAGGAAAGCTCATCAGAACAATTAGCATGAAAATATTCATAGAAATGGCACAAAAAGAAATCTAGTTATAATATCAAAGATATAAATAAAGGAAACTAAATCTACCATTTAAGTGAGATTGTCATTCTGATATCAATAGATTTTAGAGTTTTGCTTTCTGATATAAGCAAAACTAAACTCAATCCAGTGGCGTAGCTAAGGGGGGGGGCAGACCGCCCCCGGGTGCCAGCACAGGAGGGGTGACACAATGTCACCCCCAACAAAATTTTTCAAAAATAGTCTGAAAACAGTGGTGGAGACACAGGGTTTCGCAGGCGAGCATATGACCCCCCAGAAATAATTTATGACCCCCCCCATTTTGTCACCCCCGTCAGAAAATTTCTAATAAATTGTCGGGAAATTTGTGAGTAAGAAAAATAGCAATGTTTTC
Source organism: Acanthosepion pharaonis (assembly GCA_903632075.3). Lineage (NCBI taxonomy): Eukaryota > Metazoa > Mollusca > Cephalopoda > Sepiida > Sepiidae > Acanthosepion > Acanthosepion pharaonis. The sequence continues at coordinate 2,422,823 of CAHIKZ030000025.1, forward strand.
AGCTTTCATGTGTTTCAGCTACTACAATCTTGGTTACTAACAAGAGACATTGTAACATTTTATCGGATGATATGGTGTTTTAACTCTGCATCATTAATAACAACAAAGTGAAATACGAAGCCAAAAGTGCAACAATTTCAGTCTTGCCTGTGTATCAATTCGCTGAGATACAATTTTCCATTGAGTGAGCGATATACTTTTGAATATATCTACTAGTGTTGGGACGATTAATCGGAATCGAGAATCGGAACTTTTTGGGGTATTGGAAACGGTATTGGAATTGGAAAAATTTGTGCCTATTTTCCGATTCTAAAAACAATTCTTTTAAATTTTTAACTTAATTTTCCATTATTGGTACTAATGATAAATATTTATTGTTTTTAAATTATCACTAAAAACTAAAATCATAATAATATCAAAATACGATATAAATTTATTTTACTTGTATAAAGAAAAACCAAAAAATAAACTTTGCATAAATTCTCTAGGTAACCTTTAAAAGAATGCAGTTGATTTACAATGTTCTGAAAAATGCTTAAAAATTAAATAGAACATTTTTGTCAAGAAAAATACTTTCAAATATCATTGATAAATAAATGGTACCCAGAAAATGATACACCGGAAAATTAGCAACAGAAAATTACGTCAACCATGAGCCAGTCGAGACTGTCGGATCTGGCTGTGCTGTTCATTGAAAACGAGCTTACAAGACAAACAGATTTTGATGATGTCATTGACCAGTTTGCCACAATGAAAACAAGAAAACATTCATTCTAAGACCATAGTATTGAATGTCATTCTTTTGTGTATTGCCGTGTTTTGTATTTAGTTGTTCTGAAAGTGAACAGTTGCATTTTAAAAATCTTTTGATTTGAACTGATTATTTTGTGGTATTGGATTTTGTCTTGGATCATACATGTAAACAGTAACGTACCAGTCAGTAGAGTAAAGTAGAGGTAGAGCATGTATGGAAATTTAGCTACAGCTAACCATTCAGCATAAGGTGAATCGGGGTCATTGGGGTGACATTTGAGCGGACCGCCCCAGGTGACGTTTACTCTAGCTACGCCACTGACTCAATCTGAAGACTTGTTTTTGAATTAAATGAAAGTGTTAAGCCAATATGGTATAGTTAGAAGAATATATGATGTAAGATTTTCAAAAGGATGTTGACTATGTTGATGGCTGATAAGAACTTTCAATGAGTCTGGCTTGGGAGGTTAAAGCATTTGGTAAGGAGAAAAAAAAGTTGGGAGGGAAATATTAAATTGGCAATGTAGAACAAAAAGAAAATGATAATTGAATGTTTGCAAATGTCACTATAAATAGGAATTAAGAAACAAATTCTGTTAAATAAAATGTGTATTATTTTGGATGTTAATTACATTATGTCAAGCATAATTTCTATTTTGACAGTTTTAAAATAATAAATTGCAGATGATATTTTGTTAAAAAAAACATTGACAAGTAAGCAGAAAAAGTCATATCCAGTATATTTAAGTTACTACTTAGAATAAATTTTTTTAAAAAATGTCATAAAATAGTTGTGAAAGAAAATTCAATAATGAAAAGAATTTGTAAGGATTTAATATTCATTTTATGGAAGCAGAAAACAAAACTAAACTAGTGAGTCTATGGAAATAAGTAAAATTTTGTTTATTTTTTAAACTGATTTTGAAATGTCTAGTCAAATTTAGTTCATGACATGCCATTAATTATTGGAAGAATTTCCTAAAGGAAAAAAAAAAAAAAAAAAAAATTAATATCCTGTGCCAATAAATGTTTTTTTTTTAATGTAGAAATCCCAAGTTAGCCACAAGGACTTCATTGACTAGTGAAAGTAAATTTTGCTTACAAATTCATGTAGTGTAAAAAAAAGAAGAAACATTAGAATATAAACAAGTATATTTACAATTTTAATGTTTTATAAAAGAAATATGTTCATTTTCATGGAAAGGTACATTTATAATGAAATAATTCAGGTTAGCAACTATTCTATACAATGATTATTTATAAAAAGCATTTTTATGCCTACATATCAAATCAACTGTATAGATTTTACTATCAGTTTTATTTCTAATTGACTCAGTTTAAGAATTCAAAGTTAGTTCTCCAAATATCACCACTAGATCAGTTTGTCAAAATATTTTGATCAATGACAAAGGAAGAAAATATAACTCTTTTTGAAATTTTAATAACTTTACCCAACATTTTTGATTTATGCTAATAGTCAAAACATCAATTTAGAATTTAATCCTAAAACAAATATGTCCTATATGGATCACTGAGAAAGTAGACATTCATTATCTTCAGGTTTCTGTGAAAAGACAAACTCACCTAAATTGAATGAAGAACTTATTACTATATTACCTTGTTTACCAAACATTTTTGAATGTAGGTAAATTTTTTAAAATTCTTTATACTCATGTGCATATTTAAAATTATCATGTAGAATATATTTTGACATTCTTTTATGAAAATCATATCAAACCAAATACTGGATGAAAACAGAAACACAGAAAGAAGTTAGTGACAAAAAAATGATAAAAGATATTAGAAGCAAATCTAAGCTAAATATTCAACGACTAGCATTCTCACCTGAGCTTCAAGAGAATCAGTTGCTTTAATTTCATCCTCAACATTTGCCTCTCCAGAACACACATCTATCATTTGGTTAATGCGGTCTGTGACTGTTCTAGAGAGAGAAAATTACTAGGAATAATAATATCTAAAAGATTGTGATTAATAAATACATTGACACTTTAATAGCTGAACAATTTTTTTTTTATTCACATTGGCCAATTTAAGCCTGAAACTTAACAAGCAGTTGATCAATGAACCAATATTTTGTTACACCTTATAAAAGATGACAACTATTATGCAAGAATTTGGATCAATGGTTTTGAAGAAAAATTGTTAAAACCAAGTCAGGCAATTTCAAACTGACCACTTCATTTCATTCCACTGTCCATGTTTAGGGAGATCTGATAACTGAGCAGTACTAAATAAGAAAAGGAGAGATATTCCTAGATATGGACAACAGAACAAGAACAAGAACAATTTACTCCTGTAGATTAAATAAAGGGTTCAGTTTGAATTGTTAAAACCAATTTTGTTTTATATTCCATCTTTGATAAAATTAAGAAACATCAACTCCTTGATAACCAAAGGCATTCCATATTTTTTTCCTAAAGAACGTTTGCTTTATGTTTAACAGTTTATTTTTTGAATAGATTCTTCTTCATTCATGTCTAACTTCTTTTATGTCATTCAAATGGAGCTAATCTGTTAAATTAACACTCAAACAGCCTTATTATTTTGTTACACCATCTTTGTTATTTACATTTATACTAATTTCTTCATCTTTGTTCTTATCAAAATGTTTGAATTGTCATCAAATTTTTTTGACTCTAGACTTGAAGAAGTTAAGATTGTAAAGAATCTTAAAGTCTGTTCCACAAACTGTCTGAGTGAGACTTCCTCCTTACCAATGGAATACGAAGGTAATGAGGATGGTTTGCATCTGTAGATGTGGCATGGCAGCTTTTAGTTGGTGGAACTAAGAAATGCAGCTTGTATGAATGTTTGTCATGGAAATAACAATTGAGTAGCAATAGCCTTGCAATATTTCATCTGTGGAGAAAGGGGATGGATATCCACAAGGCCATGTAAATGACTGAAGTCTGTTAAGACTAGAAAGGGAAGATTGGTCTGACTTTTGTAAAGATAAAATATGGCAGGAAGAGTTAGGTACTTCTTGGTGTAGTACAAGGTGCCAACCATTTTTCCATCAATTTTTGTGATGGATTCTATATATGAGTTCCATTTGAAATCTGAGGTGAGCTTGAGTTCCAATAGACATTCAATGCAAAAGAACCTCATTGGATGGGCAATGATGATTGGAGAAAATTCAGGTTCTAATATGTGATGATGAAGCATTATCAGTTTGTTTTTTCCAGCTATTCAATGTTATAAGCCAGTTTTTTACCCCATTGAGCTGTTTTAACCAATTCAGAAAGGTGATCAGTCACTGTCAGTCACTGGTCATCTCAATTTTTGAAGGTCTAAACAATTTGAGCAATAATGAAAATACTTGATCTTAATACTTCAGAGAAATCTCTTCAAAGTTGCAAATTATTTAAAAATTAATAAGAAACTTCTATTTAAGTTGTTCATCTAACTTTTTCATTATGTTAACTTTTCATTTCACACAATGTTTATTTTAAATATGAATACCAGAAAATGTTTATGGAATCAGAAAATAAAGCTTATAAAAATATAAAAGAAATGTTTGGTTATATAAAAATAAATATAAAAAATTAAATTTGTGTATGATTAATTTTACATTTTCTTAAAGAAAACAGAACAACTGTAATTTTACATTTTTGATAAACTGTTTTCTCCTCATTCAAAATCATGTTACTTAAAAGATAAAAAAAGAATCAATTAACATTATGCACGTATGGCCTAGAAAGGACAAACGTTAAGATAAAATTACACTGTTGCTATGACAATCTCAACCAATTTTGAGATGGCTGGTTTCAAAATCAATACACTTTTGAAAGGTGATTGATTTTTTGAAAGATGAAAGAATACAATGCATAATTGATTAGTTTATATAAATGATGAATTGCTTTATTTTGTTCCAAAATTTGAAACATATTTAACACTGATATGGGCTGCTATAGAAACACTGTGTGTATGCACCAGTGACTGGGTTCAAATCACTATAGATGGGCAAGAATAAGATCAATTGTTCACAGATTAAATAATTGAGTTAATCAACTTTACCCACTTCACACATGACTGAATATTAAGTTTAAATGTGAAACAAATTCTTGGGAGCAGATTATATTTGTAATGAGACTAAAATTCTTCCTTTTAATCAAGTAAAAAAAATTGTACAAGTTTTACTAAATCAGGGCTAATTAAAAATATTTAAGAAAAATCCAATTGAGAATATTTATAGAAATATAGTTTCAGACAGCAATTTCATTAGAATCTCTCAAGCTAGAACTGACAACCTTTCTGATTTTATATTTTAGACAAAAGCTGGAATCCCTAAACAAGGTTTGATTTTTTACTATCTTGATCCACTATCCATTTACACAAGCTTGTTACGTACACATTACTTGCTGTTTTTACCTCTGTCCCTTTTGCCTTCAATATGTCCTGTAAGCATCAAATTCTTCAAGCTGTCTTTCCTTATTATGTGCCTTAGAAATTTCAACTATTTTGTTCTTGTTAGTCTCTTTCCTTTTTGTTTCCATTTTCCTTAAAATTTCCTCACTGCTCACATGCTTCATTTATGGAATTCTTAGCATCCTTCTGTAAAACCATCTCTCTCTTGTCTTAAGTCTCCTCTTCATTTGTGAGAAAATTGTCTAACATTCACTACCCTATAGGACTGATATTACATAGATGTTCATCACTCATTTCTTTGTTTCAACTGTAATACATTTCTTATTTTATATTGTCTGTCAAGACTTTTAATAGTTTGAAATTAGGTAAAAATAATAAGTCAGACTGTAAAATAAATAAAAATCAATAAAAAAAGAAGGCACAGTCAAAAAAAAAAAAAAAAAAAAAAAAAAAACCCAAGAAAGCTCACCTTGCAGCCTCTAAAAGTTTGTTTTGGGAACCAGGTTGAGTAGTAGCTGAATTTGCCTCTAAGAGTTTGTTTAGTTCTTGCATTATTTGACTCTTGACCATTTTATCAGGAGCAACATCATCAACAACACCCAGGTTGACCACTTCTTCATATGCACTCTTGTACTGACCTATGTACATATCAATACACTCTGGAGACTCATCTGCTAAAGCCATGATTTTGCTGGCTGCCAGGTTCATCCGCCGTAGTGATGATGTACGCTGGAAGTACTAGATAACCATACTGTATTAATTCTACCCAATTTCAGAAGAATTAATCTGAAAATTCTTCTAATTGTTCAGACCTTCATCTAATACATACATAATTACAGAGCACAAATTCAATGATTAAACAATGGGCAACAGACAAATTATTCAACATCAAACATCTACAGAGTCAGCAGGAGTAATTGGGATTTTTGATATCTCCCCTACCATTAGTTGCAAGTGAAACCATATACTCTTTGGTTTCTTAAAAAAAAAAGAAAAGAAAAAAAAAAAAAAAAAAAAAGTGATTACAGTTTTCAGGAAATTCCCACTGCAAAGCCTTTTATTTATTTTGCCCCTTTTCCTCTCCAGAGCCCAAACAGGAAACACTAAATTATTGCAATTGGTTTAAGTTTTTACTTGCACACTTTTATGATTGTTTGGATTTAAGTGTATAAACCAGTTGATTTATTTTTTATGTTTTGACAGCAAAACCTCATCCCCAGGATTTCTTGCACTTTAATGTGATGATGGTGCATGAACATTACTCTTTTGATTCCTAGGTGAGTTTTTATCTATAAAACATAAGATATACATACTTTGCACATTTGTATAGCTCTTTCTTATATTACTACTTATTAGTTAAGTTTAAATTTATAATCTTCAGTATAATTTAATAATAAAGTAAAATTTTCATTATTTTAATTGAATGCAAATATTCTTTTCAAAGAAAGAAGAAAAAGCTTAAAAATGTTCTCATTAGACCACTGAAGCTTGGTCAGTACTTAGATGGAGGACTACTGGGGAACAATGGCTACTGTAAGTGGCCTCCTACAATTCAAATTATGGTCTCACTTTAAATAACCAACAAAGGGTTGATAAGCAGTAAAAGAAACAAATAACTATAAAGAGAAAATAAAAATAAAAAAACAGTGACTGGTAAAAAAAAATAAAAAAAAATTATATATGTAAAAAATTATATATATAAAATTGATATTATCTAAAAAGTAATATTGATTAAATAATAATTTAAGCTATTTTCTAAGTTAACCAGCTTTTTAATGAGTCTACATCAAGAACAACTTTATGTAAGTAAAACTGGAACCTGAGACCAAATTTAAATAAAAACCCAGTAACAAAACTTAATGAAAATGAGACAGGAACGGAAGAAAACAATTGGGCAATGTATGTTTGGAAATAATATACTGATTTTCAAAAATTATTTTCCATAATTTATGTCTGTTGCATTTTTGATTAAGTATAGACCATTCAAAGTTTCTTATGTTGCTCAGCTTTTGAAAATAAACGAAGTATACTTCACTGAAAATTTAAAAAAAACAAAAAAAGGGAATCATTTTCCATATATGCTGATCCATATTAACATGACTAATGTTGATGATAAACAGCATTATAACATTTTGCACCAAAAGTATTTAATATGAACATAGTGTGTGTGTGTGTGTGTGTGTGTGTGTGTGTGTGTAGAAGGCCATCTACAAACTTTTAAGTAATTTCCAGATGTAATTATAAAAAAAAAAAAAAAAATCATTAAACATATGCAGATTGCAGTGAAGCTTTGTTAGTAATAAAACTCATAAATAAATTAACAAAATTAGTAATAAAAAGTGCACCCTACTAATTGATGGGCTTTATACAAGCAGATAATCAATGTGTTAGTATTAATAGAGACATTCAGTTTTGAGAATTTATGCAAACACTGTTCAATGGTCAACTTTGGATGCACAAATCATCCTTTAGCATGGCTAGTATTTCTTATATTGATAATGTTTAAAGGTATGAAAATCTATCTTCTATTTCTTCTTGAATATTGACAAAATACAAATAACTTTAGTATTTGTACTTTTCATTGAAACTTAGTGAATGACACAAGCAGTCAGCAAAAAAAGGTAAAATAATCGTATGATTAGAAAATAGCTAATCTACAAGTTGAAAACAAAACTGAAAAACTTTACTCCTTACTTTTTAAATTTTTTATTTCTTTGAGAAGTATTGGGATTAATGACTGACTTTGATTAAATCAGAATTCTAAAGAATTTAGTCCATGTAATTTGCTACCAATGACTAAAAGGTAAATGTATTTGCGTTTATCAAAATATGTAAAGACTAATTTAAATGCAAAAACTAATGATGCACCATGACATAAATATTTAAAAAAAATAAAAAAATAAAAAAATGAAGAAGCAAGACTTCAGCTCTAGACAAGCTTTCTTGTACAAACTTCATGCTTACTACAAGACATAACATATATTAAACTATCATTACCAATAATATAATAAACAGTACTGTTAAACAAATACATGCATGCATTCAAACTTACCTCATCTTTATTAGTAGTTGGAGCAGGTGGTGTTAGAAAGTCCAAGTAGTCAGTTACTTCATTTCTAGGGGTTGGTTGACCAGAAGGAACAGTTGAATCCCAATCACTTTCCTCAGTCTCTGTAGCTTGTGGTTTATAACATCTATCTTCTTCAGCATTAGATTCTCTTCTTAAATTTGTGAATTTTGAGGCAATAGAAGAGGTACCTTTATTTTCGTTGTCTTCATCTCCTGCTTTTCCTAAAACACAAATAGATCTTAGTTGATACAATTCTGCAGAAAATTTCATATACTTTACTAGATAATTTTCTGTCTGATGATTTTTTTTCTATGTTGTCAAATTAATGATATGCAGAAAAATATTGTAAAAGAATTTCTGTAAGTTTCCAAAATGCATCATTTCAATGTGATAAGAGAGCATGGAATTATATCAAATATATTTTTCAAGAACTATTGTTTGTTTGAGTCTCTTAAAGCAACTGGAGGTTTTGAAATTGTCTTAAAAGTTTGACAATGTGACAAGTATTTTCTACATATTCCATTAAAAAAAAATTTTTTTTTAAAAATGTGAAAGTTAAGACAATAAATAGGATAAAAGATCCGGAAAGAAGACTTAACTATTATCAAAATTATTCTTTTTTTTTTGAATCTCATTATTCAGTGTATGCTTTCTTGACGAGTATTTATTTAAAAGTTGACATATTTTATTACTTTATATATTTTCTCCATTTTCTAGGATCAATAAAAATGTAATAATTGATTCTTAGTATTAGGTATAATTATTAATTAGCTAATTATTGTATATCATTAACAAGTCAATGGCTAAAACTTTTTCTCAATAATTGTAAGTTAGTAGTAATTTGGGTTTAACATCCTTGTCTTCAGTCAGAGACAACAAGCTGCATATTTGTAAGGCTTTTAATTTCGGATGATAGTCTTGGTGTAGTATCAATGAAAGATGAAAGGGACAATTAAAATTTAGAGTTAAAGGATAAGCATATAGAAAAGACTGTTGCAAAGGGTCAAGTAAAGGTAAACAATAATAAATGAAAGCCAGTAAACAATAGCAACATTTTGATAACAAATATAATAAAAACAAAGTGAAAATGAAGACATCAGCAAAATTTCTTTTAAATTTGAATGAAATAACTTAATTGAAATTGTACAGAAAATCATAAATATTACAAAGAAAATAGGAAAAAAATCAAACCCATCTATTTTTAGTCAATAATTGTTATTGATCTAAACAAGAATATTTGATTATAAAAATTTGATTTTTTTTAAAGAAACTTGTCATTAATTGATTTTAAAAGGTTTTTTTTTTCTTTTAATCATTAAATTAATATATCTGCTTTTTTCTCTCTTGTGAAATATCCAACTGGAAAAATGCAAAACAATAAGCTAACATTTAGTATAAGTATTTTCTATATATTTTCCTTATTATCCAATTGAAATAAGGTCAGACATATGCAGTTGATTTCATGTCAGCTAATTGACTTCATCAGGTGTTGCTTTATAAGATTTTTTTTTTTAAACATGTTATTCTTAATATTTTTGTTTTGCAGTCTGAAATGGAGGACTATGGAAAGAGTGCTTTTTTGGTCATTTTTGTTGTGATGTTCAGCCTGTACAAGGCCCAAGAGCAACTCAAAGTAGAGAGTTACAGCGTAAGATACACAGTTTATGGGGATATGTTGGGAAGATAATGGTTGACCCCAGACTTGAACAGGTCAAGGTTGTAGTGATTAGGGAAGCATTGACTTGGGAGTGAGGTCCACAATGCAGCAGTTTGTGGGAAGAAGCTGTTCAAGTGGAACTTACATCTCACCAATGGAATGAGGGTGATTCACTAGAATGTGTGTGGAATGGTAGGTCTTGCCATGAAGATTAGAACTGGTGGAATCAAGGAATGTAGTTTCATTTGAACACTTTCCATAGAAACAGCAATAAAACAGCAAGAGACTATAATGTTTCATCTGTGAGAAAGGGATTGTAGGGTGGAAAATAATTTGTTGTCACCCACAAGAATGTGGATAGGCTTCTGGACGCCACTGTGACTGGAAAGTGAAGACTCTGAAGCTCCTGCCCATATATGGTAGCAGTACTACATTCTTGGCCTGATCTGGCTCTTGTAAAGGGAGAGGATAGCACGAGGAGTCAGGTACTTATTGGAATGATACAGGGAACTGACCATTTTTCCAGTACCTTTAGCGATGGATCATATGCAGGAGTTTCACTCGAAGTTTGGGTTGAGTTTAAGTTCCAATGGGTGCTCAAGGTATGGGACCTCCCTGAAGGAAACCTGTCCCTCGCACTTGGAGATCTATGGGTCTGCTTGATGATGATGGACCATCACTAGTTTGGTTTTTAAGGCATCTAATTAGACCAGCCAGTTTTTCCTCACTGTTAAGGCTAAGTCAGAAGATACATCAGCTGCCAAGCTCTGAAGGTGCACCCACACACACACACACATATATATATATATATATATATATATATATATAAAATAATATTTTTTTTATTTAAAAATATGATTCCTTCACTACATAAGAGTTGTCATGTTTCAAAAACGAGAGCCGAAACCATCCAAATAATTATTAAAATTAAGTTGAATTGAGGTGTTTAGTCCTGTTTCATCTTCAAGCGAAATTTTAGGAAGAATTAGGATTATTCCTAAAATTTCGCTTGAAGATGAAACAGGAATCATATTTTTAAACAAAAAAATATTATTATAATAAAGCTCTACTTCTGTATGGAGCACTGTCTTCTTAAAAATAAAAACAAAAATACTAAGGAACTCTGGATTATGCACCCAACGTGTTCTTTTCTATTTAAGGACAACAACTGGGATTTTATCTGGACCAGTAACCTTCTTAGGGTAAAAACAATTAATAGGTCTTGAGACTTGCTGGGCTGTAATAAAAGATTTATGGAGATAACCAGAAAAGACATAAAATGTGGAACTAGAACAATTTACCCCTGTGGACTAAAAGCGTTTGATTCAAAATTCCAATGTATATCACCTGACAAAGGCCGAAGTGTACAACGGCAGAAACATCGTAAATATGACAATAAAGATGAGGACAACGGTCCATACAATGTAAATAACATAAATAAAAATGTCATCTGTAAAGATTACAAAGTGAAAAAGGATTTCAATTTCCTACTGCTCTCTCTGTTAAATATTGACTGGTTTAAGAAATGACTTTCTTCTGGCAAAGCTTCCATATTGACCTTAGATAATGAAGGTACTGTACATGTGTTCTCAAGCTGAGTTGGACACACACTACTGCTGCTGTCTTATACAAAATACTGTTAACTGATTGTTTCTCTTACAATTTTATAATATACTGAGTAATTGCCAATGAGTCTAAGTTTATTAAATTTCAAATATAAATGCGATGTATATATTCTTATGGCTTTATTGGAATTTCTAATATTTATGTGATGCGGAGTTTTTTATTTTCTTACTGTTTCTCCAATAATCACATTGGGCCAGTATTTGTGATATCTGAATCAGCAATTCTAACAATCATAGTAAAGTGATTGAATCAGTGAGTAGTCCATGATTTCTAAGTACCAATCTCTAACTATAATGAGTACTTTGCCTTTTAGACTCTACAGATGAATATCTATAAATCTGCAAGAGAAAGACAAAGCACAACTTTAATTTTGTAAATTCATATAGACTTGACTAGTAAAAAATATTCCTGCCTTTTTTTTTTTTTCAATTACAAGTAGAATCTTATTAAAAAAAAAAAGAAAAAAAAAAAAAAAGAAAAAAGAAGTCAGCACCAGTTGCAGGGAAACTTACCCGGAGTACTTGAATTCTTGGGAGAAAATACTCCTGGAGAAGATTGGAAATCATCCTGCTTAGCAGAGTCATTTCTATTGAACACTAAATCCTGAAAAGGAATAAGACACAATTACAAAAGCATATCCAAGTTTGAGATCAGAAAATATTTCATTACTAGCAAAGTACCTAAAAAGAAAATCTCATTCTTGGAATGCTCTCACATTTCATTAAATCTACCATCACATCCTCAGTCAATATCTCTTGATATATATATATATATATATATATATATATATATATATATATATATATTCTTACTCTGTCCTGGACTGAGTTCTACCTGGATTCTATCCTCTTGAAATTTGTGTATATATATATATATATATATATATATATATATATATATATATATATATATATATATATATTTGTGTATTTAGGCAGCAATCCTTCTTTCATGCACATTTCATTGAACAAGACAGACGAGGTGCATTGATTTAGTTTTTTTATACAATTTCTCATTTGATCTAATAATTTTTTTTTTCTTTTCAGATAATAAATTATATAAATAATCTGAGCACTTTCAACTATACATTTAGCCATTTTCAAAGTTGAAATATATTATTAACTGTTAGCAAGAAATAGTTTGCATGTATGTGTTTATATAAGGTTTTCATTTTCAAAACACAGTCAAAATGTTGTGTCCATGTTCAATGTTGATATTATTGAGTGTTGTTTTTTTTTTTTTGTTTTTATTAATGAGGCTTCCATTATTGTTTATGTTTCTATTCTCGTCATTGCTATTAGCTACCTTAGACAGAAAACACCTAATATGGAAATCCAACGATTAGGAAATCCATTATTAATAAGCGTTTATTTTACGTTGCTTAATTTTGTAAGGAAAAGCGTGCGAGAGGATGAATTCTCGTGTGCTCTCTTGAGGAAATTTTTAATAACACCTATTTTATATCTAAGAGGGCATTCACTAGGGAATGTAAGATGGCAAGAGTCTTTACTAGTTGTTTTTTTATAAACAGAAGTTTTAAAAGTATTATTACTAAAATCAACAAGAACATCTAAGAAAGTTTATAAGTAAAAATTAGGACAAAATTTTGTTGAAATGTAGCTTTCAGATTTTCTATTTCCTTCTTGTTTTCAGCTAAAATAAATATATCTTCTACATAACGAACATATACTTTAGGTTTAATAACTTTAGTAAAAACTAAAACTGTTTTCAACATAGGACACATAATTGGAGAAGCATGGTCTGAGAGGGTTTCCCATACTTACTCCATCAGTTTGTGTGTAAATAATACCATAATAATAGTGGTGCAAGCAAGGCCAAGTGGGGACTGCTGGAGTCACATGGATGTGAGAGAAGCTGAAAGGGACAACCTAAGACATGTGAAGGTGAAAGAAGCTGTGAGGGACATCCCAAGGCATGTGAAATCAAATAGAAGCTGAGAGGAGGTGGGAGAAGCCGGAAGGGTCAGCTTGAGGCATGTAAATGGGAGAGAACATGAGAGAGCCTAATAATGGCCAGTACATATATACAAACAGATCATCAATGTCAAGATTGGTATAAAACTGAGATATTCATATATTACTTTGGTATCAAATGGAAGTGTAGATGATAATATAAGGACGAAGAAAAGAAGATTTTTTAATAAATGAAAGAATTTGAAGCAAGTATGGAATAATAGTAGAAGAAAAAAAAAGAAGCAAATATTTGGTTTCTATTCAGAGTTATTTGTATTTAATCAGGAAACTCAAGAAAATAAAAATCTAAACATTTTCCTTTAGCACTGAATTTTCTTTTCTTTTTTTTCTTCTTTCTTGACAACTTCAATTGTAAAGAGTCCATCAGATAAAACAAGATTCTTATGCATCCCATTCATATTTGACATTTCACTAAAGTCAAAATATCTACAGGCAAATAAAAAACAACATAAATGCTGAAATACAGTGTCTCATTGTTAAAAGACAGGACATTAAATACGACAGTTTTACAAATAAACTAGAAGAATCAATACAAAATCTATGGAATTATTCAGATCAACATTGAAATATGTTTAAATAAAAGTATTGCAAAATACTAACTCCTTATTCTGCCAACGAGATTTATTGTTTTGGTTTTAAAACTATTTCTACAAATCAATGCAAATGATAAAATAAAAGAACGAATATGAAATGTATACCAATCTAACATGTTTTACTTTTATTAAAGCTTTTTGTATTTGTTCTTTATTTTATCACCCTGTTGGATTCTGATCCACATTTGATCTTTAACTCATATATATCACTCACAGAATCAGCGAGGCTCTTGACAAACACACCTCAGGGACCATAGATATCTCAAAGGCTTTTGGCAAGGTGTAGCACAAAGGTTTACTACGCAAGCTCTCCAGTTATGGAATCACTGGAAGTGTCTTCTCAATCATAAAATCCTTTCAAACAGGTAGGTCCCTGAAGGTAGTTATTAATGGCCAGTCCTCTGGAGCTCTAACAGTCAACACAGGTGTCCCACAGGGATCCCTCCTCGGACAAACCCTCTTTTTGATCTACATAAATGATCTGCCTAAGAATATACTCAGATCATTTGTAAACATCTATGCCGATGATATGACTATATATGGGTGCACCTCTAAAACTCTTGATGGTTAGGGATTGGCAACTGAACTCTCTTCTGATCTTGCACAAACTACCCAATGTAAAAACTGGGTGATTACATTCAATGCTTCAGAGACCAAGCTAGATACACTCCATCATCGTTAATCTGACCCCAAACTACCACCAATCAGGATGAACAGAGGTCCTCTTAGGGAAGCACCATGCTTTGAAAGACTGTTGAGCCTTAAACTCACACCTGAACTGAAGTGGTGTGATCCATTGTTAAGGAGACAGTTAAAATGGCCGGCTCTCTGTAGCAGTCCAGGAAGTACCTGACTCCTCATGCTATTATCTAATTTTACAATAGCCAGATCAGGACAAAAATGGAGTACTATTGTCATATTTGGGTGGGAGCTGCCCAGATCTCACTCTCCAGCCTTGAATTCAAAAGTGCCTTCAAGTCCTTGTGTGTGATGAATTATTCTCCACTCTTCGACCTCTTTCCTGCAGGCAGAATGTGGCAAGTCTCTCACTGCTCAACTGCTACTTCAACAGAAAGTGCTCAGACGAACTACATTCCTTGGTCCCACTGAGGCAAACCTTCACAGCAAGAACATATTATGCCACTTACATAGTAGCAAACCACCCACATTCCCTTCGTATTCCATCAATGAGAAGTAAGTACCATTCAAGCAGCTTCTTCCTGTGGACCACTGATCTGTGGAACTGACTCCTAAAAGGATGTTTCCCCAATCACTACAATCTTAACCTGTTCAAGGCTAGGATTAACCATTATTTTCTACTCCTAGACACACAAATGTGCCAAAATAAGCTAAGCAAATTACAAGTTAAACCAGATTTTTAAATATTTTAGAGACTTATCTAATTCACATTTGAACATATGACCTTATTTTTTCTCCATGTTATTTTTTCTGTGTATAAATACAGGTTACTAAATAAAATTTCTGCACTTGCTTTGATAAAATTCCTCCTGATAAAATGAGTGAAGAAATTATTAACATAGAACTTATGATTACAACTAGCAATTTCAAAAGTGAAATTATGGGACCTAGATGCCAATCTAGTACTGCACTTAAATTTGTGAAGTCAAAGTACCAATGAGGAAAGCTTACATTTATAGAGCAGGTAAAAGGAATCCATGTTACAGTGGCAGAAAAGTGACTGAAGCTGAGATGCCAGTTCAAGACCAATAATGTTGCTGATTCTACTTTGGATTTTATCAAGAATCTCTAAATAAAAAATAATTGATGTATAAGTAGACTTATAAATGGGCAAGATAGATTTTAGTAAGAAAAACTAATACAAAAAGCTTTCCCTTTTGTTATTTCTTTTATAAATAAGTATATCATATATACAGTTATATAAATAAATTATATGAGAATAACATCTTCAAAGAAACAGACAATGGTAATTTAAGCAGATTCAAATCAAAAAATGATTGAAAGCAACTTTTTTTAAAATTGTTTTTACCTTTGTTTGAAGATTATTAGCAAGTTTTATAGTAGACATTTGATCAGACTGACTTCTTGGGGTTGTATCCCAATCACTGCTTTCTTCATCATCATCATTATTTGTTTGATTATCCTGTTCACCAGTAGCACAAATCGGTGCAGAACCATCTGTGAGGTCATCATTGTCACTCAAACCAAGCTCATCCATAAACGCTATTAAATAAAAACAATAATACACCAATTCAAATTGGCTTTTATGAATCAAGACATTTTTATACATACAAATTGCTAACATAAACAAGCCTCAACTTTTTTTTCTACAATGATTCAGAAATAGAGTTTTGTGAATCCATTAATGCTAATCATTAAATGGATGCACATCAATTCATAGCATGTCAAGTACACAGTTATAAATCAATTTGTTTAGTGGTAGCAAAATAAACTGACATGAAAAAAAAGATAGTGAAATAATGGATAATTCCACAATGTTTACATTTTTTAAATCATTTTTCACCACCATGAAAATTAGGAACTGGAGTTCAAATCATTTTTAAGAACAATAAAAGCATTAGAATAAGAAAATAAACAATAATGATAATAGTGGACTGAAATATATTAGACTGTTTAAAGTTGAGAGGCATTTTTAAGCTTTTATCCGGATCATAAATATTTCCATGGTTGCATAAATAAAATGGGCCATTTTTAAAAATTTCCTCTTATCTGGAAACATTAACATTTATGGTTGCGTATTCAATATAAAAAGAGACAAAAACAATTTGAGATGTGTTTTTTTTTTTTTTAATAGTAAAAAGTGTGTTTATGTGTGTAGGGAAATAGTTGAATTATTTTCTTTTTAATCATTTAACCCCAAGCAAGACAATAAAGCCACTAGGATACAAGGGGTTACTGAGTGTTAGAGAATATGAGAAAAAACAACTATTAAGAAGAAGGGACAATAAAAGAACAAGAATTAAGACAGAAGATAACAGTTGACATTCCATTTAAATTTTTGAAGATCAAATTTGACTGGGAAGCAAGAAGTTGGAAGTGAGTTCCACAAGCAGGAAGTACGACAGAAGAAACTACTGGCATAGAACTTAGAGTAACATATAGCCATTTCAATTGTAAAATAATGAGACATTGCTGCCAATCTAGTACTGTACTTAAATTCATAAAGTCTAGGTACCATAGAGCAAAGTTTATCCCAAACAATTACCATGAAAGTATTTATAGAAAAGGCAAAAGGGAGCTATGTTATGGCAGTGGGAAAGGAACTGAAGCCGAGATGCCAAGTCAGGACCAATAACATTACAAATTCTTTGTATTCTATTAAGAATCTCTAAAAAATATATTGCAGGAGCACCAGATCAGATGTGGCAGCAATATTCAAAGCTAGGGTGAATTGTAGCCTTGTAAATATGCAAGATAGATTCTTGTTAAAAAAATTGTCTAGCACAACATAGTGAACCAACTTTCCTAGCAGCAGACTTAGCAATTGATTCAATATATTTCTTTCACTTCATGTCAACAGAAAACATTGATCAGAGAAGGAACTATGAGTCACTCTCCTGGAGGTTAGCATCAGCCATGCTGATAGAAGGTAAAAAGGTTTCTCTCAGATGATTAAAAGAGAGAAGTTTCATTTTTAAGGCATTAAAATTAACAAGCCATTCCTTGGCATATTTAACAACAGATTGTAATTAATACATTGATGAATCAATAAAGAAGAGTGGACAATTAGCACCAATTCAGAATGTGTGTTCAAAATCTAAACCACCCAATTTCTTTCATTTTTGTTATTTAGCAATACATCTTCTTCATTAAATAAAACATTACCACCAATGAATAGAGGAGAATAATAAAAAAAATAAAAATAAAAAAAAATAAAAGTGTTCTACTTTAGATCAACAATCCAGTTTTTGTTATTCTTTCAAGCATTACAAATTGATGAATCTTAAATTCACTCAAAATTAAAACAACTGACAAGTATATTTTGAATTCATTTGATGAAATTTTACAAAATGTTTAGATCAATAAATATAGCATTAACAAAACAATTAGATGCTGCAATCTGTCTTATACAATTATTTGTGTTACCAGAAATGGTTAAGTATATAAAAAAAGAGAGGAAAAGATCTTTTCCAAGCTCTATTTCCTTAAATTGAAATAGCAACAAAAGGCTTATCTTTATTGTTCTAATAAAGTGATTTCGTAAATTTGTTCCCCCAAAGGATGCATTATATATATAACAACAATATATGTCTAGAAAACAGGAAGTCAAAATGGCTACAATTAAAAGAAGGAAAAAAGAAAGAGAGAAATGGTGAAAGAGTGAGTGTAAAAAAAAAAAAAAAAAAAAAAAAACAATGAAAAGGAAAAATAACCATGATATTCTGCATGTACGCACATATACACAAATGGATACATGGGCAAATGCTCACACATACACTAAGAAAAACTTGCACCAATAAGTGCATATAAAAAAGAAAAATCAGAAAGTATACGCAGCCAATTTCTGATAACCCCAGACGAGTGATTACTGGAGAGTCCATCTACAAAATTCTGGAGTCGGGATGCTGAAGGTAAACACCAATCAGCTAAGTGACAAACATTTTACTTGTATTAACTCTCTCTCTCTCTATATATATATATATATATATATATATATATATATATATATATAAAAAAGAAATATAGTTTTAATGTGTGCTATATTTATGGGATAAAGTGCTCAATATCAGAGAGAGTGTATCTCTATCTATAAAAGGCAGGATGTGTGTGTGTGTGTGTGTGTGTGTAACGAATGCATGGCCACAATTTGACGGATTTGCACCAAAATTTACATGCACATGCTCCAAGTTAACGGGAAGGCCAAGTCAGACTTTGCATTTCCCAACTCCCATCGATAGTGGAAATAATCGGTTTTTTCATGCTTCTACAGCAGTTTTCATGTAGTTTGCAGTCATTTTCTACTGGCCAGAGTGAGAGCCAATAACTGGCTGCCACGAATAGGCATTAAGATTCTATTGGCCAGCGTGAGAGCCAACAGCTGACTGACATGAATGTTAACTAGCATGCTAGCATACAAAAAAAAAAAAAAAAAAAAAATCAATAGCTGCATTCGTCACAAGTGGGAAAAATTTAAATCTGCATGGCACTTTACTCCAATTGGCTCATTCGCTTGCTTAAACTCAACGTTGATTCTGATTCCACAGAACTGGGTTGGGTGTGAAAAAGCATTTGTTGTTAACATTCTTTTTTCATTCAGTTTTTCCAGTTACAAGTCCTTTTTTTTTTTTTAAAGCTGATTGTTTTGTGTCCATTTTGTTTAGTTCTTTTTTCGTAACAGATTTAATGTTTAGTATAGAGCTTAGAAAATATTTGCAGTGTGAGATAGGCAAGAAGTAAGGCATGTAGCAACATCAGCACGGCAAAGGGCACTCCTTTAAAGACAAGGAAGGGCAAAAATATTTTAAGACAAGTGATAGCGATTGCTGTATGAGTCGTACGATTTTTGAACCAAGCACGGGTAACGCCGGGCCATGCTGCTAACGTAAATATAAAAGTGAACATTGAAGTCAACACTCAAAGGCCACAGACTGTTTCATGCTAGGTGCAATCACCAGGCCACGTGTTGGTTTTTTTCTCGCGACTATATATACAGGTGAGTGGTGCATTGTGAGTAGTCCATTCTAATAGTTATTTTGGCTGGAGTGTTTTTATTTATTTGGATTAATTTATTTTACTTGTTTTTTTATTTATTTTATATATTTATTTATTCTTTTTAGTTTTCGATGTTTAGTAACATAGTAAAAAGTTTTTTTGAGATTAGTTCCCATTGTTTATTCAGGAGTTTTTTTGGTTTGGGAAGGTAATTAAAACTATTTTTTCATTCAATTTTTTGGATTGATTGTTGTAGTCTTCTGTTATTTTGGTGGGAGTGATTTGTTCATTTGTTTATTATTATCTATTTATTAATTGGGATTGATTACTTTTACTTGTTTTTGCTTATTTATTTTTATTTATTCTTTTCAGTCTATTCTAATGGTTAATTTTGGCAGGATCGGTTTGTTTATTTATTTGGATTAATTTATTTACTTGTTTTTTCTTATTTATCTTTATTTTATATATTTTTATTTATTCTTTTTGGGTTTTGATTTTTAAGTAACATAGTAAAAATTTTTGAGATGAGTTCTGATCATTTATATAGTAGTTTGTTATGGTCTGGGAAGGTAATTATAGCTATATTTTTGTCTAATTTTTGGACTGATTGTTGTAGTCTATTCTAACAGTTATTTTTGTGGGAGTGGTTTGTTAATTTGTTTATTATTTACTTTATTTGGATTGATTATATTTACTTGTTTTTTTCTTATTTTTTATTTTTCTTTATTCTTTTTTGTCTATTCTAATGGTTGTTGTGGCAGAAGTGGTCTGTTAATTTGCTTATTATTTGCTTGGATTCATTTATTTGTGAAAAGAATAAATAAAAACACGAAATAAAAATAAATAAAAAAAAACAAAATAAATTAATCCAAATAAACAAACAAAACCACTCCCGCCAAAATAACCATTAGAATGGACTGCACACAATGCACCACTGACTCGTATATATAGTCGAGACAAAACCCAACACGTGGCCTGATGATTGCATCTAGCATGAAAGTCTGTTGCCTTTGAGTGTTGACTTGATTACCTTATATACTTGACTCAACTAAAAACTGATTTTTTTTTATGTTGAAAGATTTTTAGCCTAGTTCTCAAAAATGCAATTAAAGCAATGTAAGATTCAATTTATCATTTGTCATATGCCTTTTCTTAAGCCATCACTGCCTTTCTAATTATCATGTAAAACTAAGGAAAAGGAAAAGCTTAAAATTGCGAGTGGGGGACATAAAAAAAAAAAAAAGGAAGTAATAAACAATTTAACAATCAGGTTATAAAGATTGCTTTATTATTGTATTGAGTCTAAATATGTTGCAAGGTGGGATAATGTATCCCCAGTGGCAGATAGAAAAGCAATTGGGCACCAAACAAAAAGAATAATTGAAATAATTACTGCAGACAAGTATAAAGTGAAACAATTTCTGTCATTATGAAAATGATTTAAGTTTTGGTCAGTGTGCTGAACAGAGTGCCATGATTCACAAGTTAACACTCAAATAATCAGCAATTATCTACAAATCCAACATATTAGTAGATTATATGCTGGCAGAAGACCATGTAGTTCCTCTGGTTAAAAATGTGTTTTAATCAGCTGTTTGAATCAAGCTGGATACCTGATATGTCTTTCACATCACCATGAGTGGTGAATTTAAAATATACAATTACAGTGATTATTTACTAAGTTTAACTTTGTTCAGCACAAGTCAACAGTTATATTTATTTGGTTGAGCTAGCTCGAACATTCATGAGTGTATCACAGCAAACATCACAGTCCTGCATCAAGGTCAGAATGTCATTAAGGTGGCATCCTGTGTTATTACATAGTTGGTCAGTGTTGGTAGTTGCTAGGAGACCAACCCATATTGTGACATGGCTATGTGTCCAGTAACTGATATACTTAAGAAAAGACTGGATACTAAGACCTAGGTAGTAGCCACGACAAAATCCAGAATCAACTAAAGTTACTAAAGAGAAGATTCAAAATAATAAAGAAAATGCTCTTTTTGCATATACAATTTGAGATCCTTAATCTCAAAATCTTGGGACCAGTTTTCAGATATTTTTAGATTTTGGAATCCAGGCTATTGAATTTGTATATAACATCTATAAAATAGGGCAGCCTGGGAATGGAACCCATGCATAAACATGATATCTCTTTACATTTCATAACACATCTTGTACATATACCCTGAAGGTAGTTTTATATAAATAACATACCCTGAAAGTAATTTTATATAAAATTTAATAAATTTTGCATACAAACATATACAAGTAATGATGCTAATCATGTAATGAACACATGGATTTTTAAGTGGGGAAATTTACATAAAAAGAATGTTTTGTACTTTCTGTATGTGTACAAAAATATATAAATGCATGACTTCTTGGCAGTTTGAATAATATCTTTACCGAGCATGAAACATCTGCTAAGTAATTCATGAATGCATGTGTTGCTGTGATTATCGCTTAGAAAAAAAAAAAAAAAGAGGTGCCAATGTAGGCTAAATAGATGGGCTTTCTGAAATTTTCCATCTGTGGAAAGTAATGTCAGTACCTGAAAAACTTTTGGAATTTCAGATAAAGGATGCTCAACCTGTACATGTAATTATTCTGATGATTTGATTAAAGCTCTTTTTCTACTAGAGTAAAGTGATGGCTGTTTAACTAAATACACTATGCAAATTATGAATATGGGCTTGGAATTGTTCTGACATGACAGGATTTTGCCCAAAAAGAAATAAAAATTAGGTCAGGTTTTTGGAGATTTGTACATAGTTTTCTTTTTTTAATCATTTTAACTCAAGCAAGACAATAAAGTCACTAAGATGCAATGGGTTACTGTGTGTGAAAGAATATGAGAAAAGAAAAACATTATTAAGGAAAGAGAACAATAAAAGAAGAAGAATCAAAACGACAACAATTGACATTGCTTTCAAATTCTTGCACTAAGAAAAGCTGAAAGTGAGCAAACAAGAAATGCAAGCAGGAAACCAATAGTCACATAACCACACCGACTGCAAAATGACAAGAGCTATCCACCAATGCAATACTGTACTCAGATTTATAAAGTCTAAGTACCAAAGGGATAAGCTCATCATAACAACTACCATATTATACCATAGTATAGTGATGTCAAAGTTAAATAACTGTCTGATCACCAAAGTTAAAAACACTGAGCTTGGTCAATACTTGGATGGGTGACTGCTGGGGAATACCAGGTACTGTAAGCTATGTGAAAGTGGTGTAATAAAATAAATAATAGACTATTCTGTTTTGATCATAAGAAAAGATAGAATAGACATATCAGACATTGTTTTTGTTTCAATGAGAAAAGGAAAGGAAGAGAAGATATGGATGGTACTAATGCTCTTATGTATTTAACATCTGCTTAGAAAAAGAAAAATGTTTACTTTGTAGCCTCTTACTCCTTTAAATAATGACC
The DNA here is from genome assembly GCA_903632075.3 of Acanthosepion pharaonis. Lineage (NCBI taxonomy): Eukaryota > Metazoa > Mollusca > Cephalopoda > Sepiida > Sepiidae > Acanthosepion > Acanthosepion pharaonis. The sequence goes on from CAHIKZ030000025.1 coordinate 2,445,999, forward strand.
TGTATTTATATATTACAATATTTGATTAAAATTGTTAAGCTCAAATATTTAACAAAACAATAGGTGAATTTCCACAGGTATTTTATCATCATGGAACTCACAAAGAGCTTATTGATTCATCAGAAAACATCAAATAGCAAAATTGAAATTTTCATGTGTATTTCTTGTATTATATTAGTAGTATTTTAGTAATTACTTGGGTTGGTGTTATGCGATTCATTTGTATTAGTTGTATAAAACTTTCTCGGATCATAAACAGGAGACAATAGCAGATCAAGAATGCAATACTGGAATGTTGCTGAAAATGCACTGGTATTCAAATCTTTTTTTTCCTAAATGGATTTGAATAGCAGTAAGCAATGAACAGAGTGACACGTTTCAACAGGACATAATCTGAAATAGAATCAAGGTATATCAAAGCCAATTCAACTCAAACATGATAAGTGACTACTGCTGATTTTTACAATAAGAGACAAGAACAATGCACAAGAGCAAGTGCCTCAAACATTCCTGAAGATATTAAAAATAAAGTGTGGATTTTTATATTTAGTTATTTCCCATCATCACCATCTAAATTTTCCTTGAACATATATTTAATATTTATTAATATGTTTACCATATACATAAATATATAAAATACATCATTAATATACTGCTAACATTTAAATTGAATGTAAATATATTATGTACAGATCTAAAAAAAAAAAAGAAAAAAAAAGGCAACAATTGCAAGATCAGTATACTTAGCCACACAAATGATGCTCAACTGGACTAACTGAAATCTGCATCTAAAAATCAGGATACCTAAATAGGAGTCGCGTGTGTCATTAAAGAAGAGAGCAAAGGTGATATTATTTCTTTCTGACGAAATATCATGTAACTCACCAATCACCCAAAAATTATGCTGAAAACTAATGTACAGAGAAGAAATACAATACGGGAGAGATTTCCTTCTACAGTTATGATTACCATTATATTTGACAAAATGGAAGAGGCATCCAAAAAAATATCTCCTCCTGTTGTGCAAATCAATATTTAGTCTTGACTGAAATAGATATGTGGTTTCTACTGAACATATCATAAGTGAAATTGGAAGAGACGTGTCTTATATATCAATGAATCGTATATGCCATCAAATATAGTCATCAAATTTCTTTGACACCATAGTTTGAGTGTTAAGCCTGGAAAAGCATCCAGGAAAAATCTTCAACTATTGAACCGAATCTTAAAATGAATCTCAAAATAGAATTAATGTAGAACCTCGTTGAACTGAATACCTTCCAGTTCTCACTATAATTTTCACTAAATTATTTCTATTTCATCTGTCATCTAATAACTAAACAGAATCATATATATATATACACACACACACACACACACACACACACACACACACACACACATATATATATATATATATATATATATAGGATAAATGGAATAATTAAAACTGGCTGCATCTGTGGAAATTCCAAGATTATCCATTATGCCTCTGCACTTCTTATCTTCTCTATTATCTCTTTCTATGTCTCTTGCCTGTGCGTGTTTTTTTATGTAAATATTTTACAAACATGCATTAGTTTAAGATACAAAAAAAAGAACAAAGGCACAAATACTATACCCTCCCTTACATTTATTTTTTTTTTATATCCAGAAGGTATTTCAATGCCTTACCATCTTTAAATGCTTTTCAATCTTTTTTACATTGTGTCTTGATATTATATGTTGCACACTCTTGATTTTGTTGTCATTCCTCTCTCCCTCTCTTTCATATATGAATAAAATTTGCTATAATTTAAGAAGAGTGCTCAATATCAGTGATAGAGTTTTATAGATACAGACCATATTGACATAGGAATCAATAGCACAGCATGTTGACTGTCAGCCACATACTTCAAGATGATCTTCAGACTAAGACTTGGTTTGAAGTACATGTTAAAGTATAAAACTGATAGTCAACATGCAGTGTTGATTCCTGTCTGTTCTCTCTCTAGTTTTCTTACCTTTCACCTTTCCTTCTTCACACCTGCCCCCATCCTCTCTTCTTGCTTGATATCATTATGTACACAAGTCTACACCCTACTTGGTTTCCATGGATTTTGAAAGTACATAATTGATTACTAAAGGAAGAGCTTTTAAAAATAAAAATGTTACTTTTCACCAATAATTATAGTGTATACAATTCCTTTTTAAAATACATATTAAAGCAGAGATTGAGCTTGTAAACCTTCAATGATCTGTTCACTAAACTATAATCTTAACAGCTCTATCTGTGTCATATAAAAAAAAACATGAAACCAATGAAAAATTAGATCAAAATCAAAAGGAAAAACAATGAATAGACAAAAATTAAAATTTCAGAATCTCATATAACTTATAATAATAATAATAATAATGTAATTTCAATAAGTTTTCTTTATATATTTCTCTTCTGTCTGGTTTGTAAAAAAAAAAAAAAAAAAAAAAAAAAAATATAGTTTGAAATTTTCTCGGCATTCAGATTATAAAAATTAAAAAGCTGAAAAGGAACCTTAAAAAAATAATCATTTAAAATAAATAAATAAAAAAAAACAATTGCCTGGAAGAAAACCACATCTGTTATTATAACAAATAAAATTAAAAAAAAAAGGCAAAAAAAAAAATCCAATAAGGAGTAAAAATAGAAATAACTTCAAAGAAAAGATATTGCCCAAAAACCCAATCAAGGATTCAAATCTCATTAGACAGCAAGCAAAAACGAAAAACAAAAAAGTCAAAATTACCAGGTTTCTGAGTTCTGTCTGATAATTCAAATTTCTAGTTTTAAGAATATTTTAAATTAATTTTTTTTTCTCTTGGTTATCTATTTATCTCTAGAGATTTTTATTGATCAAAATTTAATATGTATCATTCATGCTACTTTAAAAATAATGTGCCAGAAAAAAAAAAAAAAAAAAAAAAAAAGAAAAAGAAAAAAAAAAAAAAGGATCCATTGAATAAAAACAATATATTTTCAGGATTGTGTAGTTTATATTTTGGTATTAATAAGGATTTGTAATTATTTTGTAATTATTATATCTTTTATATATTTTATGTTCATAACATATTCTTCAGGTCAAGCTATTCGTTTGGGTCAAGAGAAATTAAACGTTTCTTGACACCAGAAGAATCGACAAATCGACACAATATAATAATTGCCATTGTGTATATATTTATTATGTCTATTGTGTCATGCACTATGTAATTAAATAGCATAGTTATCTTCTTTGGTAAGCAAGTGTAACTCCCATTAAATTTCATTTCCATCAACATTATAATAATTACTGCTGCATATCTTTTGTATCACAGTATATAAAGACAAAAATTAATAAGGTTATAATTCCTTCAATAATCTAATATGGGATTTCTTTTAAATAAAGTGGCATAAAATGGTGTAACAATGATACTGTAATAACAGGCATATGGTGCAAAGGAAAGAACAAACAAAAATTAAAATTTCAACAATATGTATTGATCAGTTTTCAGAATATATACATAATTGTGTGAAAGGACAAAACTGTGGATACATGGTTCTTCAGTTGCTGTTGGTAAGGGAAGTGATTAGGTGTAAGGGTGTTGTTAGTAATGTTGGATTGGTTGACAGAAGTTACAATGGTGAGGAAGAAAAAAAAAAGTGAGGCCTGGAATAGATTAATGAAGCTGTGTCGTAGTACAAGTGGGGTGTTACTGGCAGGGCTTACTCCATCTATCCTCAGGGTTGAAACTGATAAGGTATGTGAATGGGTTGACAGTCATGTAATGAGGTCAAGGTGTTAAGCCAAACTGCCTGTTTTTGGCAAGGCATGCCATTTTTATTTCTGTGGCTTAACAGGTATAGACTCCTAGGCTGAACCCTTTTCTTTTTGCAGCAACACTTGTGAGTTTGTGATTGGCTATTGTATTTTAGATTTTTGTGGTTATTTATTTTGTGGACTGGACGTGAAGTTAAGTCACTTAGTAGACAAAGGTATCCGAGTGCCTCGCAAGAAAGGCTTCAACAAATAAGACTGCAGTCTAGAATAAGGAATTCTTAAAGTAATTAATTAAAAAAAAAACCCTTCACAATAAACATAGTAATAAATGAATTAATCAACTAAATAGTGCATCGGGAGTTTTTGTTTAAACTGTGAGTTCTGAAATGACTTTTGAGATCTGCAACGCATGGATTGAATCATTTTCCACTTTAGCAAAAGTAAAGACAACCAAGGAAATCTTTTTAAAAAGAAGTTATAACAAGAAACATAGTAATAACAAAACTGTTTGTGTAAAAACTTCAGTGGCTTCTTCTTAGATGTGAATTCTGAACTTTCATTATGTAATATAACAAAATACATCTAAGTGTTATGTAAAGAAATTTAGTAGTAAGGGATTAGATTAATTAAATGGTTCATTGACTTCTATTTTAATTATGAATTTTGTATCTTGCTTTATTGAATCTCAATAAATGTCATTTCAAAACCTTTGTCAATATTTCTAACAATTGCATCTCAACTTTCTAACAAGTGCCATCATTTTTGACAGCACAACTACACTAGTTAGAATATTAATCTTAAAAATGGCTTAGAGTTTTGTATTTCATTTCAGTGTAAAAATACAAATACTTTATTCTTTTACTAATGTTCACCAAATACAAGGCTCAAGAGCCACTCAAAGTAGAGGATTACTGAATGATGTTTAATGTAAGCGGAAGAGGAGGTTAGAAGTGCAGTTTATGGAGTTATGTAGGACAGATAACTTTAGACTTGAAAAGTTGAAGATTGTAGTGATTCGAAAAAGATCCTGTTGGGAGTTTCTTACAAAAAGTAGCAGTTCTAGGGAAGAAGCTATCTGAATGGAATTTCCTTCTTAATAATGGAATACAAAGGGAACAATGAGGATTCATCTCCATGTATGGGTTTTAGCTGCAAAGGTCAGAACTGGTGATCAGAACATTTGCCATGGAAATATTGATACAGCAGTGAGAAGCTTGCAACATTTTCTGTGGGAAATAATTAATAAATGCAAAATGATGCATAGATGCTTTTGAACTCTATCCAGATATAGCAGGAGGAGTCAGATACTTTCAGCAGTGGTATAAGGAACTGACCATTTTTCCAGATGGATCATTTATCCAGTCCTTCTCCCATTAAGCTACCAGGGTTAGATCAGAGAAGAGTAAAAAGCTGTTAGGTTCTGGTCATCCAGATTTTGGGAGGTGTACTTATACACCATTGTATCATCTGCATAGATATTCACTAAAGATCTGAGTATGTTCTTAGGCAGATTATTAATATAAAGCAAAAAGAGGGTAGGGCTAAGAAAAGAACATTGACAAATGCCAGCCTTTAGTTCAATTTCTGGAAAGTTGGAACATGGACCCCTAATATTGGCATAGGAGATTGAACCTAGAATCTATATTTGTTTTTGTGGGGGTTGGGTTGGTGTGTATGTTCTAATTGGTTTTGCTGTGGACATGGTGAGATATATTGAGAAATGGCCACACCTACAAATAGTATGTGCATCAATCTGCTCAATTAAATTGACTGGAAGTGCAGCCATAATTATATACTTTATCATGGTACCAAGAGACCCCACTGGAAACTACTGCATGGTTCAGACCCCATTAACAAAATGGCAATACAAACAGCTCTGATATTATAAATCTGCCGATAGGATGGCCTCCTCATGAATTACTCAGGCAGATAATGCCAACCCAGAAGATATTATTAGTGAAGAGACAAAAAAAAAAATCAAGTAAAGAAAAAGATGGAAGAGTGGAAGAATAAGGCACAGAGACCTGCTTGCTGACTTGTGAGGATTAAAAGACCCACTAGGAAATGCTATATTTTTTATTTATACACATGACAAAGTTTTCAGTCAGTATATCTCATAATCAGAAGAAAATACACATTAGTTTTTAGAATCTTTACTATAATGCCTTAGATAATGTTCTGAAGTTAAAATTGTATATTCTGGGAAATAGTTATAAATATGTACAATATTTTATAATCTTGCTATTCCTATAGAATTAAAAAGCAGATTAAAAACTAAAACAACATACAAAGTCTACATTCTATAAAGCAATAGAGACATAAGAAATGTTGCTGTTACGAATAATAAATGATAACAGAGAAAAAGAAAATTTAAGTTTAGATGGTAACCAGTACTTTATTTTGATCAATCCATATAAAATCGACACAAATTGTAGCTGAATATCTATATAAAGCATAATCATTATATAGATAAGATTTCTTTAATATGCAAGAAAGATTCTGGCTTGAATTGATATCCCAAATCAAGAACAGGTTTACTTGAACTGATTGAGATTTAACTAAAAATACCAAAAGTATAAAATGCAAACAGATTGTTCCTTATGTCAATTTTCTTTTACAAATTCTTTCAACATCAATTACTTTTAGCTGATCAGGTTGGTTTTCATTTTGAAACAAGAACGAGTCATCTGTGCAGCTTCTGGTGGGACTAGGGAGAAAAGCACCTTGGTCTTCGATGCATTAATACGCATACCCACAGAGCGGGCTGCGTTGTGAACTCTTTCGAGAACACTTTTGACGTCTGCAATCGAGGACCCCAGAAGGACGATGTCATCGGCATAGGCTAAGTCCGACACCTCTACATCTCTACCCGACCGACACACCTGGGTAGCCGCGGAGGGCAGTGTTGAGGATGAAGTCGATGGCAAAAGTTGAAGAGGGTGGGTGAGAGGGCACATTCCTGTGGGACTCGGACCTGACGTCGAAGGCTCGATTCCTCACCGTAGACCCACCCGTGCCCGTGCCCGTGCGTGGCTCGATAGTACCCCTGGATGAGGTGAAGCAATTTCACAGGGATGCCGTCCGCCAGCATAAGTTTCCACAGTGCATCTCGATCAACCGAATCGAACGCAGCTGCGAAGTCTATGAAGCACAGGACTGTTGGTTGTTGGTAGGCCCAGCGCTGCTCGAGTGTGCGTCTCAGGTTGAAGATCTGATCCACACACCCTTTCCCCGGGCGGAAGCCACATTGGGTGGGATGCGTGCGGGCGTCTCGAACTGTCTGGAATCGCTTCAGAAGCAGAACTGCGAAGGTTTTGGCCGCTACATCGAGCAGACTGATTCCCCGATAGTTGGAGCACACCTTCCTGTCACCTTTCTTAAAGAATGGCAGCAAGACAGCGTGTCCCCAGTCATCAGGAACAGTCTCTGTGGTCCACACCACATTGAAGACCCTGTGAAGCCATGGAGCGAAGATGTCGGGCAGGGCCTTGTAGACTTCCGCCGGGATCCCATCTTCCCCGGGAGCTTTGTTGTTACGCAGCTGACGAAGGACAGACAGAATCTCCTGAATTGTTGGCGGATCAACACTGCAGTTGTAAGTTCCATCCGCAGGTTGCAGGTCTAACTGGACAGCGGGGGGCTGGTGGTTGAGGAGCACGTCAAAGTGTTTGTGCCATCGATTGACCTTTTCAGCGACTTCAGTTAGGATCGATCCATCTCCAACAAGAAGCGTGTCGCCATGTCCAATGGCGCCCCGACCAGCCTGTTTCAGCAGCTGGTAGAGTTTGCGTGTGTCTCCACACGCAGATGCTCTCTCGGCCTCCTCGGCCACCCTGCTCCAGCGCGCATTGCTATCGGTCCTAATGGCCTCCCTCAGTTGGCGCCGAAGAATGCGATAGTTTCGAGCTCCTGAAGCCCAGCGCCCCATCTCGCTGGATGGTGTCAACCTGGAGGTGGTCGAGTTGTTTGTCTACCTAGGATCGGCTGTGGTTGCATCCGGACAAGGAGTGTTTGAGGTGGAACGTCGGATGGGCGGCCGAGATCTGCTTTCGCCCGTCTCCAGCGCTGCCTGTGGAACCGAGAGAGATCTCGCCACCACGAAAAGGGCGGATCTTCCAGGCGATCATTCGCTCTATCCTCCTATATGGGTGTGAAACCTGGCGCTCAGGGTGGTTGACCAGTGCAAACTGGAGGTGTTCGACAATGACTGCCTCCGTGCATCCTGCACTGCCGACGCGGTCGACCGGGTCCCTACCACCGAGCTCCGCCGCCGCCTCAGTCACGCCTCTGCCCGCAGTCCTTCTTCAACGGTGTCTGCGATGGTTCGGACGCGCCAGCGCCGGTCGAGAGGGGAGCTGATACTGGACGTTCTCCTTCCCACACCGCCGTCCACCTGGCGGAAGCGGATAGGCGGACAGCTGAAGACGGGGCCTCAACGATCAAGGAGGATCTGGCGCTACTTTCTGGCCTGCATGTGGTCGGCCTCCGCCGCTGGAACCGCTGACTGGCTTACCATCTCTCGTGCGATTCGCGCGACAGACCGATGAGCGTGGGCAGCAATGGTCCATGATGCGGTGCGTCAACAGGAAGAAGCCGCTCAATCCGCCCAGGGTGAATGCCGCATCAAGACAAAGAAGAAGACATCTGTGCAGCCCTGTTGATAATCCAGAAAATTACAGACACAAACATCAAGTCAATATTAAAGAAAATTTAAATTAGCACTTTTTTTTTCTCCAAAGTTGAAGGAAGTCTCAAATACAAGATTTATTTTAAAACTATTGTTAAAATGGTATATAATCTCAAAAAGTATGTCTGCTATTTCCATTTTAGTAGTCAATATATTTTATTTTCTCTCTCTCAGAAACCTGGTTAAAAGCAAAAAAATACAAAGCAAACACCAAAAAGGTGCAAAATCAGAGAAATGAATTACCATTTGTACTTTTGTTTCCTGTCAATGAAAGAGAACAAAGTAAAAATGTATGAAAAGGTAGGCAAGTCATGCATCAATACAGAAATTTACATTTTCATGATTTTAGTTGATATTGATAAGCAGGTGACATTTATGTGAAAGACATGTGAAACGCTTACAAAGTGCATGATTTATAATTAGTGGAAAGAATGGTATTTTCAAAGATTTGTAATTGTTGTTATTTAAAAAACAACAACAACAATAAAAAGAACAAGAGCATTATTAAAATGCATGCAATAAAGTGTTAACTACAAGTGATAAAAATAATGTAAATTTACATGGCCATCTTTATATAGCAAGGGAAAAATTTTAGGAAAAGTATCTGTAATCATTTTTATTCTCAAATATAGAGGTAGATTAAACAGTGAGTGAGGTGGAAAGAATTGTTATCAATTTGTTAATTAAAAATGGAAGAAATTCAAATAAATTTAATCATGTTTTACAGATAACAAATGTCTCTTTTTTTTAACATAAGCATTATTAAGAAGATTGAAAAAAAGGATTTATTATTCCATTCAGCATTAACATGTGATAAGTCAATTGATAAGGTTGTGATGCATTGAATTATATAAAGTTTTAACACAAAAATTTCTGTAAGGTAATTATTTTCAAATCACTCAAAAATATAACATTTTTTTAAAAATATTTCTTCTGACTTTATATAAATTAATGCTTATTAACAGATGTTAAACTATAAAGAGATAAGATAAATAGCATGTGAAATTTATATTTTCAGTGTCAAATATATTTTACAAATGAGCTAACCTTTAACTTTACTTTCTTAAATAAAGTAAAATGATGTAAGCAGGTAATCTAAACTGCATGTGTTATTATTTCATAAATAGAATCCAAGGTACTTGTTCATAAAATGGCAACAGCTTTTTGAGTTTCATAAAAAGCATGAGTTTTTGATCAAAGATAGTCGGTTGTAACCAATGGTAAAGCAAAAAAATGAATTTTAAAGGGAGATAACTGGATAAGAGTAAATGCTGCTATGCAATTTCTGTGTTATGGTTTATTGTTGGTTAGTAATTTAAGCAAAGAAAAATGTCCATACATAATATACAAAGATTTTGGTTGAACACTTTTTGGATGCAATAGTTATTTTACTAGACAAGGTCTTAGTTTACATTCTACTATAGGGATAATATTGAAAGCAGATTGAATGATGGGAAGTAAACAAAAAAAAAGAACAGGAAGCCAATTTCAAGCCGTTTGTAAAATACTTTGTAAAATTATAGAGAAGTTTTACAAAGTCCTTACCTCTTTGCTGCTCAAGTGTAAGTTTCTTTGGTTTGTTCACTGTGGCATAGATAGGTTCAGGGTCAGGGTGTGATATTAATGGAGTGTCTGGATTGTTAAATGACTAAAAAGAAATTAAAAAAGAATTTGTTAATATTTATAAGCTGCAATTATCTAGAAACAAATGACAAAATAATGGAAGGCCTTGTTTCAAATTCTATTTTGAACAGTTTTGTCAGACTATTTGTCACCCTAAATTCAATAATCAAACAAATTGATATTACTAATATACTCCCCAAAATATCAAAGATCCCCCCACCGGTCTATATATTTAGATCTATATATATATGAATGCAAAAACTTTATGATCAGTAGTATTACATCCCAAAATCACACATCATTATAAAATGAGTCATAGAATTGAGCATTTGGATATGACAGTTGTTACAAATAAAAAAATGAAACAATTGCAAAAGGTTTACATAATTGGGGAGGGTTCAATATCAAACAAAGGCACTGATACCAACAAAAGATTAAAAGAGACAATATCTTTACCATATTTAGTTGGCTAATTATCTAACCTATCAAGAATAGAACTAGCCAGACATTGGTGAAAAAATCATATGATGATGAGTGAAGGAAAAGTTCTTTATAAAGAAATATTGACATTTCCATCCATTGTCCAATATTTAAGGACATCATGCAAAGGTGGTGCAGGATAGATAAAAAAAAAAATCAAAGTTTATATTATCAATGTCTACATCTACCCATTCATTTCTACCAGGTTCTTAACATTATTAGATTATTCAAAGATGTGACTAAAAACAAAATAAATGAATTGGCATAAGTCGTCTTACTGTGAATACTTCTGAAATTTCATTATCCTCCTTGAAAGAAACTCTTCCTTTACGAGGTAAAGCTGCATTTCCAATGTCTTCTTGCTTCTTGGTTGGTGACATTGAACGTTTCCCAAATGTAGATTCACCATCCTTGAAGTTTAATTCAGCATAACAATCCTCTTTCAGATATAGAGAAAAAAAATTTATTTCATATTTAAAAAAAAAAAAAATTAAAAAGTTACCAAATGCACTACAATATGTAAAATCAGTACTTTGAACATAAATTGAAAAAAAACAAAAAAGCAAAACATTTTAATTAGTAAATATTTTGTGTTTATTGTGTGAAGATATAGTATCTAATTAAAGTAACAGATAATTTATACTAATCCCACTTTTAACACATTTTATGTAGCATGTTAACATGTAATGATTGTGAAATAATTCTATGCTGAAAATATTACACATACTTTATAACAGATCACAACATCTGTAAATTTGATTGAATGAAATTGGTGATTACAAGCATATAAATTTGAAGTCAGATTACAAATTAAGAAAATTAATTTCTTTTTGTGAAAATAAATTTCAACAAACAAGTAGACAAAATTTATTCTCAAGACAAACTAAATTTGGACAAAATTCTTTAAGCACGGAAATCAACAAATCAAAATAATCTTCTGATTGAGTGAAAACAATTTTTTCTAAAACTGGTTTATTGCACATCATTCACATTTGTGTGAAATCTAAAAATTAATAAAAAATAAAAACTCAAGGTAAATATCAAGTTTTCATTATTATGTTTTTACTATTCCTAAAATTAAAGACTTTTTATCAATCCTTAAATTGATATGTATGGTTTAAATAGAATGTGCTTCAAGTAGTAGAATAATATTTTGGGTTGGAATTGTGAATATTAATTCCACATTAAATTAATGAATAGAAAAATAAAAGATATAAAAGCCTTAAAAAAACTGACACCTAGATTAAAGATAATGAAAATAACACCTGTAGCTTAACTGTTTGCTATCACATAAGATGAAAAGAAATTACCATCTATTTTACTATGGCTTACAGAATCAAAACACAGACATATTGTTAATCATAGAAAAGTTTACACTCACATAGTTCTGGTATTGAGAGCCAAGCATAAAAGAATTTATTAATATCAAGCCAAACAATAATTTTATAATTTAACCTGACAATTTTACATCTCATGCAAATCACTTAAATTTGAAAGAATCTATAAACTAGCACAAATATTCTCTGAAATTTTATAAAATGTTTGAAGTTTATTTTTAATATTAAAGTGAATTTTGGTCCATGCTGTCAATAAAGATCAAGTGATAAAAATTGATTAACCATTTGATTTTTTATCATGATTGATTTTTTTTATCTTAATTTCAGTTGTTTTTCATTGCACCTATTAGCACCATCAGACTATGCCAATCAGTAAATAGCACAGAGATTGGAAATAAGCCGGAAGTGAGATTTGAACACCTTACTTAGGAAGCCTGTCTAGATATGACAGTTGCTCTAGCATTTTCAGTTACTAGAACTAAGGGTTATCTACTTTTCATATTTCTTTCTTTCTTTATTTCTGCAGGCATCTTATGTGTTACAGTGAGGAGCTGAAAGCGCACTAAGAAATACTGCTTTGCTTTCAGTAGCAAGCATATTTTTACAGATCTTGGTTGCTAACTTGATGCCTAAGACAGATTTGCATAGCTAAAGGATTCCAACTGTTCTGTCTTTTTAGCCATAGCTGCTGAGAGAAGTGGATGCATGCTTTTTTTCAAGAACATTTAGTGTGAAGTGAATATATAAACTGTAGCAGCCAGAGATTGAACTTGATTCGATTCTGTGGCATTAACTGTTAGGCCACCCATTCAATATAAGTTATTGTAGTGAAAGAGATAATCAGTTACCCCGGAAGAAAGTTTGTGTTTTGTGTGCAATCTGCCGAATAAAAATTACCAAAAGTAAAAGTTAGCAAAAATCTACTTCAATGACTAGAATCTATGCTAATGTTCTCCCTTCCCCTGAATGTCGTGACCAATCAAAAAGATCTCTCGATGAACCAAAGCCGTTGTTTTTCGCTTATAAAGGCAGAAGATTTTCTGAGCTGGTGAGCCGAACATGTGTTTTTGCTCGTTAGAAGTGAAGGTTGGATGTGTGACCCCATTTTGTCGTTTCTACTTTGCTTGTTGGACTGTTACGATGGGCTATTGTGTGGACTGTGATTTGGCTACAAGTGTTGCGATCGAGAAACAGAAGAAATCTATTGCAGTTGCTACTATAAGTTGACAGTCTTTTCTTTTCTTTACTACAACAATTATGTTAAAAAAAGAAAAGAAAACAGATATGGCACTGAAAGAAAACTAAAGACTATGTCCCTGTGGTGAGATATGATCTGCCAACTGTCAGCTTTGATAATTCAAATAGTAGAACAGCCCTCATATAAAGGCAAGCTCCCCTAATTTAAAAGGGGTGTGAATTCCCCAATCTAAAAGGGACATGAATTTAAATTTTGCCTCAAGCCTTTTCTTTATTGTCAATTCGTAATGACTGTGGTTAGGCTGACAGTTTGAATAATTGCATTGAAAATCAAGTAAAATTAAAAGGAAAGAAATATAAGAATAAAAATGGATAGTTGACAATGCTTCATTTAATTAAAAACGCAAAATTACTTGATTTGAACAACACCTGAAGAAGGTTGGAGGACACAATGACCAAAATACTGCAATAGCAACAAACATGAAGACATTAGTCTGAATGTAAATAAATTTCACATGTGTATTCAATGATCTTTTTTTGTAAGTAATTATAGCATTCTAATGATGATATATTTTGTTAAGATGTCAAGTGACAGGAAAAAGCACATGGGAACATGGTTTCATGCCTTTCACCAGTGAGAGTATGAAGTGAACACAAGCAAGTTTCTCATATTGAAAATATGAGAAACTTTACAATAAGATGTATGCAGAAATGCAATCAAACTTACCATTATCTTCATTATCTGAAGTTTTAGGAATAAACTTGGCAAGACTCACTCTCATGGCTCCCTGTAAAAAAAAAAAAAAAAAGTTAAATAATAAAGAAAAAAAGTAAAAGAAACAAAGTTCTAAAATTGTTTTTGCACATTTAACTTGATATAAGGTTTCTATATCAGTTGTCTGATAAACATTTCAAATTTCTGCTGGTTGCCATGATGGATTCACACTAATTCAATTTACTTTTTTCTGAATACAAAAGGTTTCAGTTTTGTTTTTTCTTTATTATCTACAAAGCAATACTTCTGCCAATGAGAAATTTATCTTTGTACTATAAGCAGCAAATATCATGGATGATTGACTTTGTCACCTTTTCTCTCAGATAACCTTTCCTTCCAGTCATTATCAAGAGAATCTTAGCTGAACTACTTTTTAAACCTGTACTATTATACATCTTGTTATGTATATTGAAAGTGGATATAAGCAACAACAAGTGGATGAATGGAGTTTATTGCCAGCAATACTAAGCTAGTGATATGTGAGAATACAGGATGAAATAATTGTGGAAGAGACATGCAAACAAGATACAAGTGATGCTTCATGCCCAATGGTGTGGTGGAGGGTTGAAGCCGGCAACCCCTCAAGAAGAATCTGTTAGAAGCAACACTGAAGGGGAGGCATCCATTATATTAACTGGCCTAGAAGACATTCCCTTAGAACAATGGACTAGGAAGCATCTACTTTGTCTCATCAACTGAAGTTGTTCCTAAACAGTAGCGGTTGCAACAAAAAGGCTTCCTTCTGGCTTTTCTATAAATATTTTCATGGCAACTTCTCTGAGCTTTTTTTCCCCTGGTGCCCTGACTACATGAGTTTAAGTGTGCTACTAGATTGGCATCTAGGTCCCACCCTTTTACTGTTGAAATAGTTAAATGTAACTGCCACTTCTACTCCAACAGTTTTCTCGCACTAACTGTCTATAGAACTCCCTTCTGTTTCCTTGCTTCCCTGATAACTACAATCTTCAAAAATTTAGATGTAATGTCAATCAACATTTTTTATCTTCTTGAATCCCATTCAGGTTTTATCCTTTCCTTGGTCCCCAATATACCCAGTCTCTTCTCTCACCTTCACACTGTACCCCCCCCTGCATACCAGTAGCATTCCCACCTTGCTTGGGGTGAGATGATTAAAAAAAAAATTAAGTGGTTAAAAAGGTCGAAAACATCTTCATTTGCTTTATACAATAGTACCATTTAAAGATATTTAACAATTCTTTGTTATTTTATCTTTAAAATGATGATTTCTATATAAATGACAATACTGTTATTATTCTAATGGTCTCCAAGATATACATGCTTTTAACAATTGCACTAATTTTCTTATCAACTTCACTTATCTTACAGATCAGAAATCAGTGGCATTTGTGTTTAAATCAGTCTGGTCAATTTAAGAATGATACATTTTGGTGATGGAACTTGCTATAGTTTTTGTGAGCCTTAGGAGAGGGCAAATACCTGGTTTAGGATATAACTGTTCTACTGTTGGTTTCTAGTTAGTTAGATGGCAGAACTCAATTCACAACATTTGCCTCCAATTCATTAGTCATTTGTTCTATACGATGCACTGCATTTAATATTTACTCTGAAGTCAACTGCTACCAACATAATTTCTCATGCTGATTAGATGATCTGGAACATATTATTGTTGAAATTCCATTACATCAAAATCTCAGCAGTCCACACCTCATAGAGAGATCTTACATTGCAAACTGTAGAGTGCTTGAGTGACAGTTGCAATCTGTCCACTTCCCCGGGCTTCCTGCTAGCCTTGTTTATATTTATGTTGTTCATGTGCATAGCATGTCTTGCATGTGGCCGGGTTAGTGCATCTTATGAATGGGTTACCGGTGTTGTTCTTACAGACTTCCCTCCGTATGATATGGTCACCTGTCTTACTCTACATGCCCCATCCCCTCATGGGATCACAAGGTTTTTGTGTTGTGGTCCATTGCAGTGACAACCTTGAGTACTCATGTGATGTACCTTGCATCTGTGGGGATAGAGTTCAAGGTGATTGTGATGTTCTTATACACGTGATGTGGGCCCTGTTTTGGTGGTGATTCATGTTTGGTGTTGGCTTTCATTAACCCCCATCATTGTGGGGATTTCCATCCTCTTCAAGCCATCTGTGTACTCTACTTCCATTTCTTCTGGTGCAATACCTGAAGATTTGGACTGGTAGTGCGTAAGTTGCAGTTCCCCATACTGATCTGTGTGGTTATATCATCTTGGAGGTACAATGCTTGTTCTTCCTGGTTTTGTCCGTTTCGGGAGTAATTTATCATAAATGGACTGTATCCAACATGCGAACATCACCTCGGCTGGAGATTGTGAAGCTGGTGTTTTGCTATTAAGGGGTAATACTGTATACTTGAAGAAATTGTTGAAGGGCTTTTTCAGTTGATGTAGCCCTAGCTTTCTTCAAAGCTATCTTCAAAGTATCCACAAATCTCTCAGCCTGTCCGCTAGACCTCGAATGGTACAGAGCGGTAGTGATGTGTTTGATCTGATATGTTTCACAGAAGTCTCTAAATTCTTCAGACGTAAACTGACTTTTAGTAATTTCTGTAGTTGGGTTTTTGTATCTGTGTACTTCAGGCCACTTCGAGAAAATGTCAACTACAATGAGGTAGTAATATTCTTCTAGAGGGCCCGCCAAGTCAATGTGAATTCTAGACCAAGGTAGATCCGTTTTTGGCCAGGGATTGAATTTAATAGGAGGTACCTCTGCTGCCAAGGCACAGCCTTTACATGATTTGACAATGTTTTCTATATCTTTGTCCATGTTTTGCCAATAGACATAGCTACGCATCAAACTTTTCATTTTAGTACTCCCTGGATGGCCAGCATGAACATCTTTCAAAATACGCTTCTGGAGTGTTGATGGAATAGTTCCCTGTATAGTAACACCTCATCACATATAGAGAAAACGTCCGTAGTTTGCTGGTCCTTTTCAAAGATTATACTCATTGTGGAGAACCTCTTGTCTTATTTGTTCAAGTGTCACGGGAAGTTCACTTACTGTATTACAAAGGGTAGTTTTTAATTCTCCTTCAGATTGAAGGGAGGTGAGCACTGTATCTTCCAGTGGTTCTTTGTACTTGGGAATTAGTCTTGACAATCCGTCCGAATGGATGAATTTTTTTGATGTCACGTACTCCATTTGAAAGTTGTAATTTAGCATGATTGTACTCCACCACTGCAGTCTGTTTACTGTGTGAGTAGGCAGACCTTTCTTTGAGCCCAAAATAGTGAGTAATGGCTTGTGGTCTGTCTGTAGAGTGAAATGTCGACCGTAAATATAGTGGTGGAGCTTCGTGATTGTGAATATAATCCCAAGTGCCTCTTTTTCAATCTGCGAATAATTTTTTTTCCGCAGGAAGCAAAGCTCTCGACGCATGAGCTGTCGGTTTTACTGTTCCATCAGTCATTTTGTAAAGAATTTATGCCCCTATGCCATATGAACTAGCATCACTGGCAACAATGATTTCCAAGTCCGGGTCGTAATGTGTAAGACATAAGACTGACATTAGTGTTTTCTTTATTTTTTTTCAAATGCCTCCTGGCATTCTGCTGTCCAAACCCAGGGCTTGTCTTTCTTTAATAGTTCATTAAGTGGGGTGCATGTAAATCATGTATATTTGGTATGAATGCCTGGTAATAATTTGCTAGTCCAAGGAAGCTCTGCAACGAAACGATGTTATTGGGCACCGGCATGTCTTTAATTGTGGCAACCCATTCAGGATTTGGTCTCCTGCCATCCCTGTCGATTGTGTCCTAGGTATTTGATTTTTTCCATGAAAAAAAAATCACATTTGGTCTCCGGAAAATACAATTTTTGTACCAGTGTAGGGCCCCATATCTGTAACATGGGTTAGGGGGCAAATTATTTTGCTTTTTTTTTTTTTGTTTCATTAGCTTTAGGAGACTTTGTTTCTGTTTGAGGTATACATTTTTGACGTTAGCAATACCTGATTCTTCGATATTTTTAGTATCCTGCTTTAAACTGACGTACCTCTGACATTCTTCAGCGATCTGCTGTAGAGTTATATTCGACTCATTCTCCAATTTGTTTAGGATTCTTCACCTAATTTCTGCATCTTTTGTTGAAACTAGTCCTTGCACGAATATCAAACATTTGAAGTTATTCGCACTTAGCTCCGTCAGTCTAAAATCATCGCAGTGCTTGTTTACTACTGACACAAAAGTGGAGTAATCTTCCTATTCTTTCCTAGTTAGATTAAGACATTTCCATCTCTTATAGAAAAGAGATGTCTTTGGACTGAAAAGCTCTATTAATTCCACTGCTTCGGTGAATGTCAACTCGCTAGTCTTCCGGGGCAGAATGTAGTTTACAAATTTTGCGTGTTCAGTTGTGCCAAGTTTCTTTAGAAGACAATGTACTTTTTTTGAGTCATTCCAATTTGCACAATCTGTAGTATATAAGTCCTCATATCTCCTAAAGTATGACACAAAGGTTATGTCTTCCTCGAGAGTGTATGAAAAATTTTCTATCATGCTCCAAATGGTGTTTTGCAAAAAAGAAAATTCGTTTTCAATGGGACTACTATGGCTTGTCAGTTCTAAAACTTGCTTTTGAAATTGAAGCCATTTCTCTTGATTTTCCTTCTGGGTCTGAAGAAATAAATTTTCCATTTTTTCCTGTTGAGAGAGCAGTTGTTTTTGCCACTTCTCTTCCATCCTTTCTTGGAGCTGTAATTGCTGTGCATTCTGGTACTTTACAAGATCTAACAAAATACTTTTGAAATCCTCCATGATAAGTGTGTCTTTTTTTTTTTTTTTTTTTTTTTTTCAGTTTTACTTTTCTGGTTTTTTCCAGATGCTTTTCAAATGAAAAAAAAAAAAAAACTATGACAAAAAATAGAAAAAAATTTCTTGTACATCCAATGTCAAAACAAATTTACATGTAATTATTTTACGAAAACTTGTTTGCCCATGTTTCAGGAGAGTTCCTTTTTAATCCCGGTGGTCCTCGCAAATCCTCATCGCCAAGTTGTTATGGCCTGTTAGAGGCCAGAAAGAAAGACACGGAAAAAAGAAGGTAGTTTGAACAAGTGTACTGAAATAACAGAACACATATACAAAATAAGAGTGTTATTAGTCAGCAGA